>JAJHUR010128400.1:36925-51476 GCA_027495735.1 Lutjanus campechanus
TAACCTGTGGGTCGCTTCGCCTTCATAAATTAAAACACAAACTCTTGGCACCAAACAGAGACAAACAGTGATAGTGTCCTCGCTGAGAGTCAAGGAGAAACAGGTGACAGACAGATATCAGCCTCGGATAACACCAACCGAGTGAGGATGGTAAAGGAGAGGGGCCACCGATACCTAAGAGAAGGAGGATGGATGGAGGGACGGTGTCAATTGCTCTCTTTTTTTCCTTCACATTAGGCCTCCTTGACTTGGGTGTAATGACACTACTCTTACTCTTTATCTGTTTTTAGCGCTGCGTTGACCTTAAATGTACACAGGTTATAGGCTGGGGTGCTCCTTACGGCCACGTAAGACGTTTGTCTTCAACACGATCCCCGGCTAAAACCTAATCTCCCCACTACAGACCTTAACCTTTTCACTTTAACCCGGCGTAATAATATACGCCCTTTTAGTCACAAACCCAAGTTACAAAAAAGTTGGGACGTTGTGTGACGCATAAATTAAAACCGAATGCAATGATTTAGCAAAAACCTTATATTTCATAATGCATTAGTCCTCTCCTCGCAGGAATCCCAGAACAGGGTCCCAGATCTTATCAAATGCGCCTCCTCTGTCTTCATTATAAAGTCTCAGTCTCTCCAAATGTGGAGTGTCTCCCAACCACAAGTCTTATGTGCGTACAGCATCCAGTTTCCACCACACATTTTCAATAGGAGACAGGTCTGGACTGCAGGCAGGTCAGTCTAGTGCCTGAGGTCTTTTACTACAAAGCCACGTTGTTGTAACACCTGCAGAATGTGTCTTGGCATCGTCTTTCTGAAATAAGCAGGGACGTCTGTGCAAAAGACGTTGCCTGAAAGGGGCATACATATGCTTTCCTGAGACGTCCCTGCAGGACGAAGCAAAGACACATTCTGCATGTGTTAAAACAGCCTGGCTTCATAGTAAAAGAGTTCAGGTACTAAACTGACCTGCCTGTAGTCCAGACCTGTCCTCCAACTGAAAACATGTGGCGCATTATGAGGCGCAAAATACGACAACAGAGACTTCGGACTGTCGAACACCCGAGCTCGTATGTCAAGCAAAAATGAGAAAAAATTTCACTTTCAAAACTTCAACAATCAGTGTCCTCAGCTCCCAAAACACTTACTGAGTGTTGTTAAAAGAAAAGCTGATGTATCACAGAGGTAGTTAACTTGGAAGTTAAGGAAGTTAACTTGTCTTTGCACTGTATTCAACTGCATATAGGTCGAAAAGTTTTTGCAAATCATTGCATTCAATTTTAATTTATGTGTCACACAATGTGCCAAGGTGATGCATCACAGTGGGAAACATGCTCCCGTCACAACTTTTTTGGAAGGTTTTGCAGGCAAGTACATATTTACAATAAAGTTTATCAGTTTGAACATTAAATATCTTGTCTTTGTTGTGTTTTCAACTGAATACAAGTCAGAAATGAGTTGCATTCTGTTCTTGTTTTTATTATTTTCACACAACGTCACAGCTTTTTTGGAGTTGTGGTTTGCAAATGTAGCGCTAAACTTCCAGACAAATTACCAAACCGCTGAAGCCACAATCAAAACTCTCGCGGTTAAAAGATTCATTACGCTCAAAAAAATGCCCTCATTCAGTCATTCCAGCATCCGTCTATGAAGAGGCTGGGTTCCTCGGGGCATGACGGGCCTTGTTCGATGCTTTGATCATTCCCTTTCATGACACCCCCTCACTGACACAAACACCCTCACACTTTGCTGCTCGTGTTGTTGATTTATCAGGATCAGAGAGAAGCTCGCGGAGGATCTCCAGCACTGAGATTCGGGACCTTTTTTTAAATTCTAATCTGTTCTACAACGTTTGAACAACAGGCCTCCACATGTCAAAAGACAACGGTGAAAAATGTATAGCAGGTGTGTCTCCTCTTCCTGTGACCTCTGCTTCGGTGCTCTGCCAAAAACTACAAACAGACCTCCACTAAATCTTTTGGGGGAGACGTGGAAATGGCAGATTTCCTAAAATATAAAATATAAAACATGAGACAAAATTCAACCTTAGTTATACCATATTTTATTGTCATCCTGATGGCGAACATCAGGCTGTGCTGCAGGTCAGAGATGTCCAAAAGACTTCCAGCATATCTCTAAATCATGAGTACAGAGAACTTGTTGAGTGTTTGAGCTACATTTAAGAATACACAAAGAAAATTAAGACTTCAGTGAATAAAATATAGTCGCCACTTCTCCATTTGGCCTCTTAGCACCGAGGGGAATCAGACCCTGAAGGAGAACATCATCACTTCAACGGAATGAAGAAGCTTGTCTCTGCCAATGTGATGGGAAAAAATATATTATAGATCATTATAATGAGAAACTTTATCAAAATGATGACATTATTTTGAGCTACTAAGACATTATTTTGAGACCTTACTTGATCATTTTGACACAGTAAGTCATTCTTTTGATAAAGTTTCTGATTATTTTGAGACAACAACTCATTATGTTGAGACAATAATTCATTATTTTTAGATTAATTTAGATACTAAGCCATTATTTTGAATGAGCAAGTCATTATTTTGACTAAGTTTCTCATTATTGAGACACTAAGCCATTATTTTGAGAGAGCAAGTCATTATTTTGACAAAGTTTCTCATTATTTTAAGATCCTAGGTCATGATTTTGAGATATTATCTCATTATTTTGACAAAGCACGTCATTGTTCAGAGAAAGTTTCTCATTATTTGGGATACTAGCTCATTATTTTGAAATAGGAAGTCATTATTTTAAGAAAGATTCTTATTATAATAACTTACAGTATGTTTTTAATCACACTGGTAGAAATTTGCTTCCTTAAAAAACAGAGGCTAAGACATGATTGACATTTTTTATGGCAATATTTAAACAGTTTTTTATAGTTTACTTTATTTCAATATTTGCTGTTCCTTCCTTGCTTTTATATCTGTAAATGATCCTCATTTGAAGGCCTAAGGATGTTTTACATTTGACAGTGTTTTCTCACCATAAATCTCATTAATCTGCAGGTTTATTTTACAGATATTAACCAGAACGAACAGGTTTGTTTAGTGGAAAACTGAGCATGAAATGCAGCCTCAGTTCTTGTCTTGAAAAGCAGTGACTATTGTAATTCCAGGGTCCTTCTAGCACATTGTATCGGGGTGAATCACTCACTCTTCACAGTGCAGATAATACAGCAGAAACAACGCCCTCATTCACAGTAAAACAGAGGAAATCCTCGAGGGGGACAGTGGTTACAGACAACTAACAAATACAAGCACATAAATTATAAATATGCTGCCCGCATAAACATAAAATAGCAGGTTTTTTGTCATATCTTGATAAGTGGAGAGTTATGCCCTGTGCATGGATTTTACAGACCATTTAATTTGGAGGAAAGAAGGGAATTCTTGGTGTTGGCATGTTGGTGCAGTGTACCAGCACATCCACCAGAGGGAGGAAGAGAGCTACAAACTAAATGAGTTTCACTGTGTATCAGGGGCACTTTTCTGCTTCAGAGTAAATTCATCTTAGTGACAGCGACAAACAATATCGAGTGTAGCTTCTAACAGAGTCACGCTGGGTAATTAACTCATCACATCTGTGTATGATTTCACAAACCAGCTCTAAATCACATTTAATTATTAAAAGTGCCTCATCGTTGGCGCTCTGCTTCCCCCTTGTTCACATGCAAAACAGCAGCTGAGATGGTTTACATCAGCTGCACATTAAAGTAAAATAAAAGACGGAGGAAGACATCCAGATGTTGAGCTGCAACTATGATCTGATGATCAAATAAAAATCATAAAAATAACACAAAGTTATACAGTAAGACTTGCTGAAAAGAGCAGAGCAGTAGAAGTACACGTTGATCAGAGGTGAGGTGATTTTTGGGAGATATTTTGTCCGATGGCGGCCCAGAGGTGCGTTTGTTTTGTATACCTAAGCAGGGACGGGGTGGAGTCAGTGGATGCGAGGCACCGGGTGCAGCAGGGTCATGTGCTCGGCGCCGTTGAAAGGCAGACGCTGCGTGCAGTAGTGGTGCACCACCTCTGGGATGCTGGGGAACACGCAGCTGCTCTGGTCCAGGGTGTAGCCGTTCTCTTTCGTCTGGGCGACGATGATGTGGACGCAGCCTTGACTTGTCCTGAGTCACACGAAGGAGAGGACAGACAAGAATTAACCTCACTTTACCCACAATTCAAAGCTGAAACAAGACGGATGTAAATTAATGTGTTATCAGCCTGAGAAATGTGTCATGGAATTTATTTGTGAAATTAAACTGTGTGGATTTTATTATTTTGCATCATACAAGTTTGACCATTTTGATTTTACTTACTGTCATTAATGTACGTTTTAAAAAGATAAAGCCGGCATTGTTCTATTTCTTTCATGTTGTCCACAAATTTCACAAAAAGACCAAAACCAACAATGTGTTGGGGAGATTTCACAGCAGAAAGTTCAAACTCAGGTTTATGTTTTTAGTTTAGTTTTCACAGTGGAATTATGCAAGCACGTTGAAGACATAGCTACATTCTTTTGTGATCACATATGTGAGCTGCACCTCCCTATATTTGTAACTCACTGGTTTGTTTTGTTGTTTTTCCCTTTTCCTAGTTCTGATGATAGCCTGACAGAATTTCTAGAAACAAAGCGAACAATGGTCCAATTTGATCCGGACCGAGACCAGCTTTATCTGTCAGACCAAGGTCCAGACAGAGGTCCAGGGGAAGGTTTCACACCTGTAATTTTCTTTTGGATCAGACTATAAAGTCTGAAAGTCCAGACCAAGTGAGGTGGGTGTGAAAGCACTCGCAGTCTGTCTGTCAATCCCAATGAAAGGGTAAATCAGGGGTTCCCACATGTTTTCATGTCAAGGAAAGGTTTAGGTTTAGGTCTGAAGATAGTCTTCAAAGTCAATCAATAATGAAAATAGGATAAGTATAAATTAAAATCAAGCAAAACGGCCAACCCTTTTTCTTTCCTTGTTGTCCGAACTTCAAAAAACTGTGCTAGAAGTTAAAATATTCTATTCCTCCTTTTGCTGGGGACCACCGAGCCAAATCATTTCCCAAAACATCTGGACACTGAAGTTTTTAGCAAACATATGCTAGTGACTATTTTTTAGCAGCGTATTGATACAGATTTTGTTTCTCCAGTGATTATTTTACGATCGCAGAAAGGCGTATGTGGGATTGACTCAATATAAGCTACATATTCATCAGAATTAAAGAGAGTGGTAGCAGGTGCAACATTACAGAAGAGTATTTAGGGCCGGACACAAGGGAAAAATGGAAGGAGGAAAATTTTCTTTGCACATGGAGAATTAAGTCAAAATGTTGAGAAACACATCAAACTTTTAGTCTTTGTATAATTTGTGTGTAATATATTAAACGCAGCTGCCAAGAATTTTGCCAAGAACGCAAAATGATAAACAAAAACACTTCCTCCTTTTCTTATGCCTGTCACTAATACTGAAAGTTTGACTTAATTCTTGGCATTTCAACTTTGATCTCATAATGCAAAGGAAAAAAACAAAAAAAAAACAGCAACACTTTTCTCCCTCTAATTCCTCATTTTTTGGTTCATTGACAAAAAGAAAAATATTAAATATTAACAGCCTCATCCTTTAAAAAGTTATGTGAAAACCACATTCAACAGTTGAGTCTGCACCTGGACCTATTCCATTTTAATCCTTTCGTGCACCACAGTATGTGATCAATAAGTAATATTTCCTCCCATGGGACGCTGCTGATGCACTTTCAGCTTACACTCACTTGAGGGCGATGGAGTACTTGCTGTTGTCCGACTCGCTGTTCCTGACCAGGAAGCTGGCCTCTTTGCAGGACTGCAGTTGAAACTCCGCCTCCTGACGAGTGACACAGCCGTGGTACCAGCTGAGACACAGGGTGGGGGGTGGGGGGTTACATTTCATCTGCTATTGATCAAGTCTAGAACCTCATTTCATACAAAAAAAAACAAAAAAAAACAGTGGAAATGAGTGTAACTCTTACGTAACACCGACATGTTTTTAAAATTCTTGCAAGAGGTTTTATTGCAAGAATTAGAAACACATGCAGGCACATTCTGACACACTTAACATGTGAATTCTTTTAAAAATATTTTGAGTATTACATCATTAAATATGTATGTTTTATCCCATCATTTAAGGCTCATTTCACCCCCTCACCTTTGTTTTTCCAAGGGCAGGGAGGGGTCAACAGGGTCAGGGCTGGTGCCGGGGTTAGACGACGGCGACAGGGTCGGAGGAGAGGATCTCAGGATCTTCTGAGTCCAGCTTTTCTGCCTCAGATGCTGATGCTGCTGCGACTGGGCAGGCGGATGCTGGGGCTGCCTGGTGAGCGTGGGGTGAGGCGTCTCATCTTTTGGGTGTTCAGGGCTGTCAAACTGTGCTGGGGGAAGAAGAGTGACGAGAGGGGATGTGAATTTATCTAAAGGAACGACTGACTGCGTGCCTGAGTTTGAACTGGGTGCTGCCGGAGCCTCCAGTAAATACAGAAAAAGAAGACGGCGGTTTGATGATTCATGCACGATGTTATTCAGTATGCTGTTGGTCTACGCAGCGTATAAAATATAAATGTGAGCGCAGGCATGAGTTGTTTTTTGAACAAATATACTTCATATTGATCTGAGGCAGAGACGAGGAACAGCTGAAACTGTATTATATAAAGAAGAAGTTTTACTTCATTAACCCCTTTGGAGAAATCCAATTTTTTCACTTGGTACACATGCACACACAGGACCTATAAACAAGCAGTTGTGGAGAGATGTTGGTGATCAGTGGTTTGTTAAAGGGCACTTTGACAATGTCACTCAGTGCTGACTGTGCAGTAATGGAGTGGATAAATGTTACTGGTTCTACTAGTTCAGCAAAATACTAACCAGTCACAATCTGATCAGGGTTTGTCTAAAGTTAGAGATGTGTTTTGATTTCTATTAGTTACTTTTAAAAATGCTGGTATTTGAGGTGTGAAGATACAATACAATACGGAATGATATGAAACTATACAAATGATATGAAATTAACAATATGATATGAAAGAATACAAAACAAAACAATTATACGATACAAGACAAAACGGTACGGTACGATACGATACGATACGATACAAAGCAAAATTATACGATACAAGACAAAACGATACGATACGATACGATACGATACGAATACGTTACGTTACGGTACGTTACGTTACGATACGATATGAGATGAGACCTAACGATACAGTATATTACGACATAAAACAAAACAATACAATACAATACAAAACAAAACGATACGATACGTTACGATACGAGACGAGACGAGATTATACGAGACCAAACGATACAGTATATTATGACATGAAACAAAACGATACAATACAAAAAAAAAAGATACAATATATTACAATACGAGACAATATGAGTCAATACGATACGATACGATTCATTTTGGGCAGCTCCGTTTAAGACATAACACACAAATCAAACATACGGAACACATATGACACCTTCCACGAGCATACAAAACACATCAAACTGGGCGCGGGGCGATTGATCAACGTAATCGACTACAATTATGAAAATGTGTCAATTTGCATTAGAGGCATCGACAACAACAACAAAAAAATACTAATATTTCCTCACTTTCCCTTCAGAATTATTCCCAGAACTGGCGCACGGTGCTTGTTCTCAGATATCACTGTGTCTGCGATCAAGTTTCACGAGACAAACGTCTGATGTACCTGACAGAGTTCTGACGATGTGCTCCTTCCTCCACTCCCAGGGCAGCTCGTACTCCGTGGAGGGTCGAGGATCCAGCTCGGGCCGCGTGACCGCCATCTTGTCGCTGTCACCGCTTCCCTCGTATGGGACGTCATATATCTGTAAGGGTGCGGGCTGACCTTCCTCCACCGTTCCCTCGCCTGCCTCCATCAGCACACACACCTTCAGCAGGTCCTTGGACCCCCGACGTCTGATCTCTTTAAAGAAGAAAACAAGGGATTAAAAGACCAGTTACAGGCTGCAAGAGTAAATAATCAAAACAGTGACACTTTTTTTTTTTACAAACTCCAATTCCAAACATTTTGGATGCTGTGTAAAATGTGAATAAAAATATAATGCAATGATTTGTAAATCCCTTTCAACTTGTATTCGGTTGAATTTGATTCCTGCAACATGTCTCAAAAAAGTTGGGACAGGGGCAACAGAGCACTGGGAAAGTTGTTTAAAAAAAAGATTCAACAGGTAACAGCATGATGATTGGGTATTAAAGCAGCATCCTAAAAAGGCTCAGTCGTGAGGTAAAAATAACTCTGACATCAAATACTCCAACAGTTTCTGAACACACTGCTGCAATGAATTTAGGAATTTCAGCATCAACAATCTATAATATAATTAAAAGAGTCAGAGACTTGCTCCTCATAGGGGGGGAAACAAAACCAACTTTGACTGTATGTGACCTTTGATGCATTTAAAACCCCCAGAATTGTATAAAGGATACTACATGAGCTCAGCAACACTTGAGAAAACTGTTGTCAGTAAACAGTTTGTTGCTGCATCTGCAAATACAAGTTCAGACTCTACAAAGAGAAAGTGAAAGACTTCTCTGAGGCCCGAGCTCATCTGAGATGGACTGACTTCGTGTCCTCCGGGTTAAAGAAGAATTTACCAGCATCCGTGATATATGTGGGTGTGTTAGTGCCTCATGTTAGTGCTTTCACTTGTAGTGGTATCAGTATTTTCCCAGTGTAGTATTAGTGCTTTTACTCAAGTAAAGGAAGAAGTTTGATTCTGATGCCAGCTGCTACCCAGAGTGTGAATAATAATCCTGCCGTACTCTCATGGCCTTGCTTCTTGAGTCACAGTGACATCAGGCTCTTGCCGACTTCCTCGGTGTGATTTAAGGCTCATAAATTGACTCAGTCACATCATCACATCCTCCGCAGACTTCTCTGAGGAGGTCTGGAAGCAGCACGGGGCACCGATTGAAGTGAAAATCTACTAGAGAGCATCGCAATAAAACATGTTCGACGTTCACAGCGGGCTATTGTGTAACCCCCTTTTTTAGGTAAAACAATGGAGTGATGGAAGGAAAGGTCATCGGAGCATGTGATTGGACGACGGCTTCCTAGATGCTGGGAAGTTTTGATAAATGGTCAGACAGGTCCATATAGGGGGTTACACGGAGCTGCGTCCGAGAGGAGGTGGTGGTGGAGGGGTAGGGGGGGGGGGCACTGAGGGCCAACTTCCTTTTTGGAGAATAGTACCAGGAAACAGAGACAGGAAAGAGGAAGCGGGAGCAGGAAACTGCACCCATTGTCCACAGTTACCATGGCCACCCCACGGGGTACAGAGAGCACTAGGGGAGCGAGTTCACGCTCTGCAGAGACTGGAAACGGGAATCCTGTCATTCACACAGAGGCTACGTGGTCAAACACAGCTGCACTGATTCAGTGATGACGGTAAAGAGCTGAATGAAATGTCACAGCTCTGACCGTAAAGGCTGACGAGCCACGAGAGAGAGAATGAGAGAGAGAGAAAGCAGGCAGTAAGAATTAAAGTCTCACCAGTAATCATCTGCTGGGCGTCGTACGGCTCCATGTAACCGTCGTTCTCCCCGACCCGCTCCGCCTCCCTCTGCTCTCTGGTCTTCTGAGCATCAAAAGGATCCGCGTAATCCTCAAGGATGATCACCTGGATCAACAAAAAGAAAAAATAAGCAGGGACATTGATGCACATTCTCAAATTCTCAAACTTTATATGAAGCAACAATAAATATGTGTTCTGACTTCCTCACACAAGGAAAACACCCAGCCAAATTTATGTTATATTATATTTTACCAAATGTCTTTTTATTCATCCAATCCTTTTTATTTTATTTTATTTTTTAGAAACAGACTAAAACCCGAAGATATTCATTCATTTGCAAGCAGGTCTATTAGTTTGAAAAATTACTCTTCAACATTAATTGTTTCAGATTAACAGTTTATATGACCACATTTGGAACAAAAAGAGAGGTGTGGATGTAGGAGAAGGCTATGTCAAGCAAAAAAAAAAAAGATATTAAACTACAGTAAATTGAAAGCCAAACATTGTCTAGTCAGAAGACACTAAAGCTCGTCCTCTTCACGCTCCTATCTCTCTGTTAACAGCCTCTATTCTACAACACCAGTCATGCCCGACCGTCTCGTCATCTTATCAGTGCCATATAATTTCTTGTTTATTTTACAAGCTGCTGGCCAGGACACAACAGTCAGGCCGTAAAAATGAAGTTGTCTCCCTCTAATCACTTCCAGTTGTCGTCTCTTGCCAAAGAAATGTTGGCGTTTGTAGCAGCAGATGCTCGACAGGCTGAAACTCGAGAGCGTTGTTAAGGTGTTTAGTGGAACAGATGCAAACTACAACCCAGATACACAGATACACGTTTTCCTTACAGTGCGATAGACCTTCACCTCCCACGGAAATAACTTCATGGTCTTTATGAACAGGAAAACTGAGAGTAACACACAATAACACAACCGGTCAAACTGGGGATGCACAATATATCGACACATCATTGGTATCATCAGGTAAAGGCTTTAAAATGAAATATCGACTCTAAAAGTCTATATTTATATAATAAGATGACACTAATTATGCTCACGTAACTAGAGTATGTCAGCGGTGTGGAGGTTTTTGATTTTAAGTGTTTACACGGACAGAAAAGATGCTATTTGAAAGGATTGCGTCAGTCGTGGGAGGAGGAGCCAGATCATTAAACACTACAAATTTAACTGTCCATCTTAAAAGCTGTCATCAAGACCAATACGACAAATTAGTTAAGTATTTTATTTTGGAAAGCATTGTATTTCATTTTGAAAGGTGCTGTATTTTATTTTGAAAAGCATTGTATTTCATTTTGAAAGGCGCTATATTTTAATTTGAAAAGCAAACTGTCAGCAGTAGTTTTTGTTTTCTCATGTTGCCCAGTGAATATGAACTTAAAATTTCAGGACAACTTAATCGGTCTTTGTCAGTCACGTGTCTGCACCAGCTGACACGCCCCCCCCCCCCAAAAAAAGAAGAAAAGTAAAAATCTCAACAAAACATTGATGGTCTGCAAAACTTTGTTTAGTTTATTTCAAAACTTTCAAAGTTTCCAAACTTTCTCAAAGTTTTGAGAGTTTTGAGTTTGATTCAAAACTAGAAAATCTAGTTGTTGTTTTTTACAGGACAGAATGGATTAATTTTAATAATAAAAAAATATTTAATGTTCAGTGAAGCAAGTTTTCACTACTTATTACAATTAATTCATGTGAGCATTTGGTTTTACAGTGTATTACACGCAGCAGAGGGCCACAGGCTGGAATCAAACCCACGAGTGCTGCAAGACTCAGTCCCCGTTCATGGGCCAAGTGCTCTACCAACTGAGCTACCAGGCCGCTCGTTGTATTTTATTTTGAAAAGTATTGCATTTCATTTTGAAAGGCACTGTATTTTACTTTGAAAAGGACAGTAGATGTCTGCATCTGCCAGTGGGGCAACATGATAAGAGCAGGCAGGATAAAATGTTAATCCCAGAGGAGAGTGATAATGAAAATATGCGCATTTATCAGCTTTGACAATTGACTAAAATGAGTTTGAAAGTATCGACTTATCTGATATCAGCAAAAATCCAATACCGTGCGTCCCTAAATCAAACCTATCGTTGCTGCGTCAAACGTGAATTTGAGATAAAGAAAGGGGATTTACTCTCTTTCTGAAATATAAAACTCCCATTTTTATTCCTCCTCTCTTTTATCTGTCATTTTTCTCACCATCTCTCCACTATCACTATCCCTGACTTCTCTATCTTTCTCTTTTTCTTTTTTTTTTTTTTCAAAGCCAAGCTGGAGGGGACTTGGGTTCGCGCCTGAGTGTCAAATAACGCAATGCTTTTTATAACATGATAGCCTTCACCAGGGGGCCTGAATCTGGTGAAAGAGAGGGACGAGGAGGGAGGGAGGGGAGGGGAGGGGAGGGGAGAGGAGGTGAGAGAAGGGGAATACTGTGCCAGATCACACACAGGAGAGAGGAAGGTGAGGCCTCGCGTCTGACCACAGCTTTGTATTCGAGGCGGGGAAGGTGGGTGTTAAGGGCGAGGGGTGGAGGGGAGGAAGAGAAAGAGAGATAGAAAGACAGGCTGGGAGGAGTGGACACAATGGGTGTCTTAGAGACAAAGAGGGGGGGAAGGGGGAAAAAACAAAAAAAAAACAATAATATCAATTTTCAGAGCTCGGACTGGGTCATTGCTGCTTCATTGTCGACAGTATTGATGACAGTGACACCACATGTGATTTGTGTTGGAGTGGTGACTGTTACACTGCAAACAGCTGACACACATCAGATTAATTACATTTAATTTAACATGCAGACAACAAAGATCAATCAGCAGACATTGAATGAAATAAAAGTATATCACACTGTAGAAATACTCTAATAACAATAATAGCAACAAAATGTACTTGCGGTATTAAAAGCACTCATTAGGTGACAGAATGATCAATAAAATATATATTGGCACAGCTATATTGATCAATGTCACCATTAGCGTGTATGTAAAAATCTTTTTTGTAGTTTTTTAGGCAGCATTTTCTGTATATTTGATCCTTTTTCTTAATTCAAGTTGTTCTAGCCATGTTTTTTTTTTCTTATTTATGGTTATTTATAGTTATTTTGTCAGTCTTGTGATGAGCTGATGACCTGTTCAGGGTGAACCCCGCCTCTCACCCAGTATCTGCTGGGACAGGCTCCACCCTCCTGCTCCCCCGTGACCCTTCAAGGATAAGTGTTTATAGAATTACTAAAAAGTTTCAATGCCCTGATGTCGTTAATAAAGAATATGAGCCACTATATCAATGGTAACGGCATCATCGGTCCCCAAACATATCGTGTTGCCCACGTTCTGATCATTATATTATACTATCAGATTATAATTACCAGCAGTGGAAGAATTTGGATCTTTTACTTTGGTCAAAAGTTAAAAATACACGTCGCTACTTATATGTCCAAAGCCGTTACTTTCCAGGAGATGAAAATTTTAAAAAAGTAGATAAATTAAAAACGTTGAAAAATTTAGATTCAGTGTTTCCGCCTGATAGCTACAAAGTGAAATTGCTGCGTTCAGAGTTTTACTAAAGTAAAAGTACAGAAGGATTATCATGACTTAAGTAAAATTACTCATTATGCAGGTTGACCCATTTCAATCCAATAATATATTATATTATTAGATTATAATTATTGATACAATAATGTTGCAGCTGGTTAAGGTGGGGCTAGTTTCAAGGGTGCTAATATTATATTTTATATTAATTATCCTAATCTGTAAAGTGTTTAACTAATCTGTAAACGAACAAGTAACTCCAGCTATTATGTAAAGTAGTGGAGTAAAAAGTACAATATTTCACGATTTTGATCTCATGTAGAATATGAAATAGAGCTGGGCGACCAAATACCTCAATATTTTGATAATATTGTTGTGATGACTACTGGCACTTGCACAAAATACTAAAATAATCATCAGTAATGTTGATATAATGATTATGGGTTAGGAAACAAAAAATAAAAGAGCCATTAAGTCAGGTCAAATTACATCACTTTACTGTAATGCAGCCTTTAAAACCAGGAAAAGACGACACTTATGTCACATCACGATATAACGATATCCAAGATGATAACTAGTCTCATGTGACACTATTGATATAATATTGCCCAGCAATTATCTCCAGTGAATATTTGCATGATATCTGACACCATATAAGTAAGAAACTATTGGGTTCCATGGAGCAACAGGGGAGTAAAATAAACAAGTTATTTATTTAATTAATTTAAAAAATTAAAGAAAGAAATTAGTTGTCAATAATGAGCAAAAGACAGTGAACAGAAAGGGAGAAGAAGAAGCAAAAAAAATCAAAAGTCCTGGCAGGGGTGGCTATTATGCATCCAACAATCTTATCATTTTATTTATTCGTTTTATTATTACTTTTTCCCCTTTTTCCTGCCCAGTCCAGATGTTTGCTTGCCTTTTGCTTATAATGATGAATTGTTTTGAGTCATTTTCTCTGATTCCAGCCTCTCAAATGTGAGTATCTTCTGCTTTCTGCAGTAAACTCAATATATTTGGGTTGTGGACATTTCAGGAAGTCACTTGGGGCTTTAAGGAACTAATCGATTAATCGATAAAAATGATCGACATGATGAAAATAATCATTAGTTACAGCCCTTATCCGAACGTTACAAGTTAAATCGTGCTGGTTACTCACAGTTTCTGTCTTGCACTGCGCTGGTTTCTCTGCCTCAGGTACCACTTGGTGATTGGTGATGGAGCTGCTGTTGAAGTTTGGGCTTTTGTCCTGTTTATCCACCCTGATCAGCCGGTTGATGTAAGAGGAGTTGGCGGATGGAGAACTCTTAAGAGGCCGGTGCTGCTGCTGCTGCTGCTGCTGCTGCTGCTCCTCAAACACCGGCTCCGCTTTGGAGTTCTTGCGACTTTTCCCGGACAGGAGCAGGTTGTCCCAAAC
>JAJHUR010128402.1:0-10519 GCA_027495735.1 Lutjanus campechanus
CCGCGTCCGCAGTCCTGTGTTGCATTCACGTACATCACTACATCTCCCCCTTTTGAAAAGGTAGAAACTTGACTAGAATCATACACACCAGTCGTCATAAAGAACTCTCAACTGTGCATTAACATTAATTCTAACATGGAGTATAAACAATCAAACTGAAACTAGGACTTCAGGGTAGACTACCTTCCGTCCGCAGCAACGTAGGGATTATTCTGCCCTCAGTAGTTGCTGTTCCTATTGAAAGTAAAATAAACCAACCTAAGTACTTTCGACTCTCACTATTCTTGCTGTATCCTTCCTATGAACTCAGATACACTAGATAAAGGCACATTTCAACTAACAAATGTCCTGTTTCATTCGAACATTAGAACAAGATCAGAAACTGTATTAATCAGTCTTTAAGTATCTCTGAACCTAAGAGGTAACTTGATCTCACGGCCTCTAGAGGTCAGCCTTGCAGCCCCATCTGAAGCAGGCCGCACAGGAGTCCTCTGTGTTGTTTCTGAGGCTGGCAGGTCCTGAGAGGATCCAACCTCCCTGGAGACCGGTGCAGAGCGTGGACTGTCCACTGGTGGTGTTGGACTTGGTTCTGCCTGCTGCTGATGTTCAGTAGGGAGGGCCTGCAGGTGCATCCTGTTCCGCCGCACCACTGTGCCATTGTCCAGCCTGACCAGGTAGGACCGTGGCTCTGCAGACTTCCCCACTACTTTTGCAGGGGTCTTCCATTCCTTTTCCCCATCCAGCCTGACTCGGATGGTCTGTCCACTGCACAAGGCCGGGAGAGGATGGACACCGTGTCGCCGGTTGTAGAATCGCTTGTACGACTCCTTAGCCCTGGAATCCTTTATCTGCACCTGATCATGCTCGATGGGTGTGGCTTGCAGTCTCCTTTCCAGTGTGGGGACAGTTGTACGGATCTACCGTCCCATCATCAGCTGGGCCGGACTGGCACCTGTTGCAGTGATGGGTGTCGCCTGGTAGCACATCAGGGCCATGTATGGATCTGGCTGCTTGAGAAGCCGTTTCGCAGTCTGCACTGCTCTTTCAGCGGCCCCGTTCGCCTGTGGATAGTGGGGGCTTGAGGTCGTATGAGTGAACCCATACTTCTCACTGAAGTCTTTGAACTCCGCTGATGTAAACTGCGTTCCGTTGTCGCTGATAAACTCCAGTGGTATTCCCCATCTGCCGAACATGCTTTTGAGATGGTTAACAACCTGGAGACTTGACGTGGAGGGCAAGTAAGCCATCTCGATGTAGCGAGAATAGTAATCTACCACGATCAGATAGTTCCTCCCTCTCAACTCACACAGGTCCACAGCGACTCTCTGCCAGGGTCCCTCAGGCAGGGGCGTGGTGATGAGCGGCTCGTGCCTCTGCTTTGGTTTGTGCTCGATACAGAACCCGCAATTCACCACAGTCTTTCTGATATCGCCGCTAATGCCCGGCCACCAGACGGACATTTTGGCTCTTTCGCGGCACTTGGTTAATCCCTGGTGGCCTGCATGAATCTGTTCCAGGATTTTGGCTCTCAGTGGTGCCGGAATCACGATTCTGTCCTGGTACAGAACCAGTCCCTCTGCTTCTGACAGGTGATGTCTGGCTGCATGAAATGCAGAGGAGGACTGGAACCCAGCCATTCTACGTGGCCAACCATTCCTTATGCAGGCGGTGACTGACTGGAGTTCTGCATCGTTCGCCGTGGCTTCTTTTATTTCTCTGAGCTTGTCTGGTGAAACCGGTTTGTTTGTCACCACTGCCTCGACGTAGGCTTTAACATGCAGGTCTGTTTCTGACTCTGTGTCGTGGCTCAGGGGACTCCTGGATAGCGCGTCGGCCACAACCAACTGTTTGCCTGGAACATGCACAGCTGTCAGATTAAACCTCATGAGGCGCATCAAGAGTCTCTGACACCGAACTGGTGCTTTGTCCAGATCGCCTGCATTGATCAGAGGAACCAGCGGTTTGTGATCCGTCTGGAGACAGAAGCTGTCCATTCCTTGTACGTACCGTGCAAACCTCTCACAGGACCACACAGCCGCCAAGCACTCCTTCTCTATTTGCGAGTATCTTTTCTCTGTCTCGGTCAGGGTCCTGGAGCAGAAAGCGACTGGTCGCAGCTCCCCATCGTGCTCCTGCAGAAGTGTTGCTCCCAAACCGAAGCTGCTGGCATCGGCACTGATAACTGTTCGACGGTTTGGGTCGTAATAGGCGAGCGCTGGCGCCGTTGAGAGCATAGCTTTGGCTTTTTGCAGTGCTTGTTCCTGCAGTTCATCCCATGTCCATTCGCTCTCTTTTTTGAGCAAGTCTGTTACTGGTTGCAGTGTCGTTGAGAGGCCTGGCAGGAATTTTCCCACATAGTTAATGAGCCCGAGCACCTGCCGTAGTTCCCCGACATTGGTCGGACTGGGCATTTCCATGATGGCTCTCACTTTGCTCATATCCGGTTTTATGCCTCCGGCGCTGATTGTGTGTCCGAAATAGCAGATCTCTGACCTGTTGAAGCGGCACTTCGCCTTATTGAGTTTCAGCCCAGAATGTCTGATGGTCTTCAGAACTGCATTCAGCCGCTGGTTGTGCTCTTCCTCGCTCGACCCATACACCAGGATATCATCCATCACGACCACCACTCCTTCATGATCTTTAAGCAGGGTGGACATCAGCCTCTGGAAAATTTCTGGAGCTGATGAGATGCCAAATGGTAAGCGCCTGAAGCAGAACCTTCCCATTGGAGTGATGAATGTAGTCAGTTTCTGGCTATCAGGGTCGAGAGGGATCTGCCAAAAGCCACTAGACGCATCCAGCGTGGAAAACACTTTAGCACTAGCTAACTTTGGCGTGATGTCATCCAGCGTTGGCAGCATGTATCTTTCGCGCTTCACAGCTTTATTCAGGCGTTTCAGGTCGACACACACTCTGACCTCGTCCTTATTCTTCTTTTCAGCTGGCACCATAGGCGCACACCAGTCGGTGGGTTCAGTTACCTGCTCGATGACACCCAAGGCTAGCATGCGCTTCAGCTCAGCTTCGACTTTGGGGAGGAGGGGAAATGGCACCCGGCGGGGCGTAGCAGTGACATAGGGCTCAGCATCTGGCTTTAGCTCGATTTTGACTGGATCACACTTCAGTAGCCCTATCTCTCCGAAGATGTCACTCAGATCTTCTGTGTTAACTGCATTTACTCTCCTCACTAGGCCCATTCTTTTAGCTACCCCTCCCCCTAGCAGGTTTTGAGCGAACTGCCCCTTTATAACCGTCACCCAGTAGGCATATTTCTGTCCTTTATACTGGCTAGAGGCAAGGAATTTCCCTATGCATCTCACCTCCCCGCCTGGGCTGGTGGCATCTTGAGTTTTAACCAGGCGGGGTGTCTGTGGCAGCATGTTGTATGTCCTCTGGGTCACTACAGTGATATTAGCCCCAGTGTCTATCTTAAAGTCGACTGGACTGCCATTTACTGGCAGTGTCACCCGCCAGTCCTCATCCGAGTCGGGTTGGGTTATCACCGTGCATTCGGGCTCTACCACTGCTCCCAGGAAAAATGCCTCATCCCTATCTATCTCCCCTGGTGCTACAGCCATGACCTCTCTGTGCAGTTTGGTTTTGCAAACAGCCTCGAAGTGTCCCATCTTATTGCATTTTCTGCATCTTTTGTTTCGTGCAGGGCAGGGATCACTTTTTGCATGCATCCTATCACATCGTGAGCAGGGGCCCTGTTTTGACTCACCCTGTTTTGGGCTGTTCTGCCAACGCCCTCTCCCTCTTACGGCTGGATGTTGCTGTGCCTTGCGTCTGACTGCATTGAGTGCGGAGTAGGTGCGCATGTCGACATTTTGTTTTTTGATCTGCTCACTTTGCCGTGCAAACTGTATAGCTTTCTCCAGAGTGAGGTCAGGCTCGAGCTGCAGCTTCTGAGAAATATCATTGTCTAGGATGCCGATGACGATCCTGTCCCTAATGTGTTCATCTTTACTTATGCCAAACTCACAATGTTGGGCCAACTCGTATAGGCTCCGCACGAAAGCTTCAACGGTTTCCCCGGGCTTTTGCACCCGCTTGTGGAAACAAGCGCGGTCATGGATGATATTACGTCGTGGCACGTCTCCATCATATACAAAAGACTCGTAAATAGGCTCAGCCTCCCTCCCCAATGCATATAGAAGAGAGTTAATTTGTACTTCCCCGCTCTCTTTGTCGAGCTTCGAGGCCACTCGGAATCTGTCGAACCGGCGCCTCCAGACCGGCCACTCCGTCGGCTGGGAGAAGTCAAATGGCTCCGGCGGTCCAAACTTCGCCATTCCTCCTCGGCGTTCAGTCCGCGACTTCTGACACCATGTCACGTTAATCACCAGCCAGTCGCTGCTTGGTCTTAACGTCGTCTTTTATTAGTAATTCTCGGAGCAGATTACAACCGTATCTCTCACGTTTCTGTCACGCATTTTCACAGTCCCCTCCTGCTGACGTCCCCCCCGCGTCCGCAGTTGCTAGCCAGCACCAGAATTTTTGACAGAATTTAAAAAAAAAAAACACCTGCAGAATATTCAGTTCTATGAATGTGTTAATATGGAATATGTCAAAAGAAAGAACAGATCTGATAGTTTCAGACACAAAAAACATGTTGTTCAAGCTGCATGGTGGTTGGTTGAATAAAAAAAATAAAAAAACTCCACTTTTCAGACAAAAAACTGAGAACACAGTGTTTTTGTGACGGTGACATTTTTAGGCAGAATATCAACTTCACGTCTTTATATTTTATCTTATTTCAGCTAACATGAGTTATACTAATAATGTGTAATATACTGTTATGTGCCTTGAGCAGATGACCTTTCTGCTTATATAAAGGAATATTAATTTATATTTATATTCCTGCTTTTATGCCTTAAATCAAAACAAAGAAGAGAAAAAATGCCTTCCAGTGAATGAGCTATTAGAGAAAAGTCAGTTTGATTAAAGAAATCAATGCAGAGCATTACAAATACACATACTCAAAATTCAGTCCTGAGGGCTACATTAATCAAAGTATTGATCTGTTTGCAGAAGTGAAATAACATTTATATATCAGGGGTCTTACAGGGGTCTTTAGGGGAACTACATTTGTCCAAGGGCCAGAATTTTCTCAACAGACACTGTGGATGTCAGACTTTTAAACAATTAAAAAAAAAAAATACTTAGGCCTAATTAGTCTATTGCTCCTTAATGTTTTCACTTTCTTACAAAATTAATGTTATTTTAGCCTCTTTCAGTTTGAACAGACTCCTAAAATATATGGACAATCAATAGTTATTAGAACTAAGACTAAGGAGGTAGTTCAGCAGTAATAAGCTAGTTCAAATCTTTAATTTAGGAAGTGCAGAAATGCAGAATGGAGTCCTGATTGGCAGGAAATATTCATTAACCTTAACCGGTTAAGGTTTTGATGCTATTACGTGGTTGCACTGTTACTGTGGTTACAGGTGGTAATGCAATTTAATGCTAAAGCTCAGCTCAGGTATTTCTGAGGGCAGCAAAACAAACTGACATTTTAATTATGAAATAACTGGCCTTTTTCCATCATTCTGTGATGAATCCTTAACTGATTTTATGCTGCCCACAGCGTGAACAGCAGGTCACAGTAAAAGGAGTTTGTTACCTGACTGAGAAGTTGGAGTTGTGCAGCCTGTTGCCTGCAACCCTTCATCTGACAACTCACTGTGGCTTCTCTTCCCTTGTTCCATTACTCCCTGCAATATTTCAAACTGATCCCTTGTCAAAAATGCTGAAAAGTACCATTGTCAATTTTGATGAATAATAGCCATAAAGCTATTCACTGACAAAGTTGTATTTGCTGTGAGTATTTCAAATAGAATAGAAGTCTTGGTAATACTGCAGGTCACAGAATTCTGGGGGCAGAAAAAAAAAACTAATTTCAATAATGAAATTCAGGCAATAAAAAGCCATTTTCCATCATTCTGCGAGCAAAACATGATTTGATTTTATGCTGCACACAGCATGAGTCCGTGAACAAAGTGTTGTTACCTGACTGAGAAGTTGGAGTTGTGCAGCCTGTTGCCTGCAGTTCTTCATCTAACAGCTCACTGTGGCTTCTCTTCTCTTGTTCTATTACTCCCTGCAATTTTTCAAACTGAGTTGCTATCAAAAATGCTGAAAACAACAGTAGTCTCATTTTGTAGAATCACTTTTAATGGATGATAATCATAATGCTATATTCACTGACCATATTCCCCGTGTCTATTTCTCCATTTAAAACCTTTTAATGTGAAGCAAATGTTCTGTTTGCATTAGCAGTAACTTAACACAGCATTTTTTGAGCAAAAGTTTTTGAATGGACCTCATTTGTACCCTTTTGACCCCCCCTGCTGTTGGCACTAAATGACAAGTTTTTGGTGTGATGATGTTAAAGGTCCTAGACAACTTTTAAAAGACAGAAACAAAAAATAAAAATAAAGGTTTACCACGTCAGTCTAACTAAAACCCAATTCAAGTTAAGACCCGTTCCTCCAGTGATTGGCTAATAAATTATGTCTAATAATAAAATTCAGTAATTATGAAAATGAATGATGAAATAACATTTGAGTTTTCTTTATTTTTTTTTAATTAATTCACACATTGTTGGTTCATTTTCTATATTTTATACAATTTATTCAGAGGATTAAAAAAAAATGTATTTAAAGGGATAGTATGGATTATTTGATGTGTCGTTGTATGAGATACTCACAGTATTTCATACCAGAGGAGAGTTATACCAGTATGGAAGCTAAGCTAAAGTATTTTTGCCACTTAAAAATTGTCCACTTTAGAAAAAAAAATTATATATATATATATATATATATATATATATATATATATATATATATATATATATATATATATCTCCAAACCAACCAGACTCCATTGATAAAAGCAGTAATTTTACCTCACAGAACACAGGAGTTGCTGGTCTACCGCTGCCTCTATCTGTTAGTTAGTTAGTGTTATTGTCTGATTTCGGTTATTCATAACTATCCTTTTAAAACACCAAAGTTGCACAATAACACCGGCAAACCAACAGATCGAGGCAGCAGTGGACCAGAACACTCCTGTGTTCTACAAGTTAAAATGACTGATTTCGCCTATGGAGTCTGGTTGCTATGGCGAGAGACATATTTGGCATACGTAACATCAGTTTTCGGTCAGAAAAGGCTGTAACGGCGGCAAAGTAAAGCAGTGAAAATATTCCAAACTTAGAGAGATTTTTTTTTTTTTTTGCAAGTGGATAATTTTGCTGCTCCCCATCTAATATAATCAGATGTAGTAATACAATTATCAAATTTATACCACTTCAAGTAATCCAAACTATACCTTTAACATTGAAGATTTCTAGGTTAGATCTAAAGATTGTTGTGAATAAAGTGGATGGATATCTCAACAAAAACTGTGACAAAAGACAACTTGTTAATTTTTGTTAGGAAGTACGAAATGTGAAAAAAAAAGTCCTCGCTTAAACAAGTGTAGCAAAAGTAACACGTGGTCTATACAGGAAACATAACCTGGAGACCTGCAAGCATCCTAGGGAAATTTTACAAAACACCCTCTTCTGTTTTTGCCCTCAGGTGTGGATATGAGTTGCACATTTTCAACTTTTTCTTTTTCTGCTGTGAACATGGATATGACTAATACAGGAGCCCTGCAGAAGCACAGCTGTTCATTTATAGAACCGGCGAGCACAGGGTGCCCTCCACTCCCTCTGCCTGCTCCACTCCGGCTCCATTAGGGATGGAAGCTGATCATGAGGTCGCTTTGAATTTCACCAGCTCCCATTATCTCTGCTCTCCATGATTTTCTCACTTTGTGTTTAACGGGGTTGACATCAGGCCACGACGGAGCAGGAATCCAGGAAGTGAAATTTTATGGTGTAAGGCAGCAGGTGAAAGAAAATTAAACGGTACCCCCCCTTTTTTTCCCCCCGTTACCTAGCAATAACAAATCAAACAGTGCAGGAGTCACTCTGCCTCCCACATGAAGTAAAAAAAACAAAGGCTTTCAGAGATTAAACATGACTTTTCTTCTTTTTTAAAGAAAAATTTTCCATTAAATCATCACTGATTTTTTATTAAAAATCCTTTGTCATCTACAGCTCCCCATGTTGAGCTGATGCCATTGCAAACTGTTGTCTGTTTCTGCCACCTAGTGGTGCAAACGTGCCTCTGCAAATTCACCCTACTCATAAGCGCCCTCATTTCTGTGTGTAAAAGATATGTACTTTAAGTTAGTTAGACTTCCTTTCTATGGAAGTCTTGAGAGGCAAGTGAGAAAAAGCACTCAGGTAGGATGGCCTGGTGGCTCAGCTGGTGGGAAACATATTTTAAGATCAGATTCTGGGCTATTAAAGGGACAGTTCATCCCAAAATCAGAAATACATATTTTTCCTCGGCCTGTGGTGCTATTTAACCACCTAAATAGTTTTGGTGAGGGTTGCAGAGTTTTGGAGATATCGGCTGTAGAGATGTCTCTCTACGATGTGAATTTGAAAAATTCAAAACCAGTGTCTCTGTCCAAAAATCATGACCCAGTTACTCAAGATAATCCACAGACCTTGTTGTGAGGAACTCCTTTCTTTCTCCAGTAGAATCTACCAGAACTACTTTCTGTACTTCTAGAAAAAAAATCTAGATTTTTAACCATAATTCTCATTTACCTTTGATTTTAGAAGGACAGAGTCTTACAGAGTTGACAAGATATGGCAGGGACTGATCTGACAGCAATATTATTTAACGAATTTATTAAAAAAAACATAGAGAGCTCACCAGTGCGAAGTGAGCAGTATTCCCTTTTTTAAACCAGGAAGTGAGACAGGGGTCCATAAGGTATAACTAACCTTTTTATGCCTCATTAAAATTTGTTTTTGTAAAAATCTGACAGAGTTGACAAAATGTGGGACACAACTTTAAAGGGCCAACATTTTCAAATAAGAAATACATATTAAAACAAAGATGATTATAAAAACACATTTTTATACCTATGCTATCAGTATGTATTGTTAGTTTTAGGCTTTTAATACATTTCTAAATTGTTTGAAGTTGTTAATTCTTGTTTGGGACAAGGGTGTTCTCTGGCACAGAGCAAGCTTTGAATTAAAAAAAAAATTGGAATTAAAGTGTTGATATCAATCATTAAAAAAAAAATCTGGAGATTCATGATTGTATTTTTTTCCTCTCCTGTGTTTATGACTTAAGAACAGATGAAACATGACTAGGTCAAAACCTCGTATATGGCTGGACCATTTATAGTCAATGTGGCCACTTTGTTACAGAGGTAATCAGTCATAATTTCCATAATGTGAATTTCTGGATATTAAAACCTGTTCTCCACCAGATGTCTCTCTCTTATTTGTCTCTGACAGGTATACAGACTCAGTATAGAGTGTTTGGCAAACTTGTTGTTATTTGGGGCAGCGGTTGGGGTTGAAATGTTTTTGTCTGAAGGAATCCCCTCTAACTTTTTATTCTTAATTTTTGTGTTTGAAGATAATAAAGACGCGATGATAAATCCAGGACCGCTGTAAATTACAATCAGTCAAACACTGTCAGTAATCAATACACACCTTATGGGGCTGCCCCCTTATAGTTGACTAAACTGTTAAAATGTTGTGTTTAAAAATACATTTTTAAAAATAATAAATCTATTAATAATGTTGGCAAAATCTCCCATTCACAAAAGTAAATTCACAACTAGAGAATGATTTTTGTTGTTCTCTTGAGAGCTTCTTTCTTTTTCTACAAACAAAAAGTCCATTAATATTTACGTATGTCTTTAATTTATGTATGTCATTTAATATTTTATATAATGTTTTAATTTACCATGTTGTGCTTGTTTTGCATACTCTCCCCTGTATACTAAATGTTTGCTCATAAAGAGTTAAAAACAAATACTTGTCTTTGGGGTGGATTGTTGCAACACGGACCTTTTTTCCGGAGCACCGCTGGTACCTGTGCTGTGAGCCTTTTGTATATAACAGTAGGTGGCGATAGTGCTCCGCCTAGTAAGATGTCGTCATTAAAAGAAGAAGAAGAACTGCGTCTTTGTTTTTGTTTGTTTTTTTTAATTTTACACACACACACACACACACACACATACACTTCGTATATATCCTAATGGCCGCACATGCCGAAGTCTCGCAAGATCGACGCCATGTTTACATCTTACCGGCTACAAGCTGCAGCTGACATTTCGGCTAAAAACATGGCGTAAATGGCGTTTTTTGCGGTTAATTTTTAATGTTGCGGCTCACAGACACTTGGATTACACCACACAAGCAGGATGGAGACATTTTGTGTTTGTTTTGTGTGCTATTTTTAACGTTTTATCCGTGGTCACCATTCACTGCCATTGTACTGGATGAGGCTGCTACCCTGCTTCTCCTAAAACTCCAGGATTGTTTGGTGAACTGAAGATCTTCACTTATCATCACATCGACATAGTGGTGAGTACATACAAAATGGCTTAATCTCATAGGGTGGAGTATCACTTTAAACAAGAAAGAATG
>JAJHUR010128411.1:0-16091 GCA_027495735.1 Lutjanus campechanus
ACTATTTCAACATTTTCCTAGACATTTACTTGAATTGGACAAACAATTTGTAAAATGTCTGCTTACCTAAGAGAAGAGCAAGAATAAGAAAACACTGGTGAATCCCAGAAATCAATAGGTACTAAATTAAGAACAAATCATAGATACAAACAAATATAACAGAAAATGTGTTAGTATAGGGCTTCCTGCAGGCCCATGGTTTCATTATTGTGCATTTTGATATCAAAGCAAAAGACAATACATGTTTTCCTTGTTGAACTTCAAAAAAAAGTTACAGAAACAACCAGCTCATGTGCTGCGGAGTCAGCGGGGAGCCGTCGAGGGCTGGACGGTCTGCTCTGCGCTCAGGAGTTGCAGTGGATGTCATCAGCACAGACCTCTCCGCTTCCATCAGGAAAATCCAGAGAAAGTCTTATCCTGACATCAAAGATCACTTTGACCACTGAAACAATGAGCTTTGTACTTTAGAAAGTCCTTTGTTTTATTCTTTGTTTTGCATGTGCATATTATGACCCTCAATGCATTTTGTCAACCTTTTCCCTGCAGTATACGTCCGGGGCAACAGCTCAAAACTGTTCAATTAATGTATCTTACAGTATATTTTGTTTTGGAAAGATTAAGCATTTTGGCACTACATTAGCTACCACTGTAAATAGGTGAAATATTACTGGTAGTTGAGTTGATTCACTAATAATAAACGCATGATATTTAGTATAGTAGTGACTTTCCAAGGTTGGGTCAGTAATCAGATTTTCTTTTTTGATCTGGAGGAGCTGCTAACAGGGTTTTTCATGATTGAGAATGTAGTAAGCAGCAGGTTTTGACGGGACAGATTTACCTCGTTCATATTCCGATGCTGTTCTTTACATCTGCTGCTGTATTGTGAGCAGCATCCCAGTGTTAGCATATGAGTCCTGCAGATCAAACTGATGTGGTCCCTGAATGAGTTACCTTTTATTTGGACTGATTTTAAATGAGGGTTAAACGCAAAGTTGTTGTTTTTTGTTGTTGTTGTTGTTGTTTTTTACTGTCGTAGCTGCTAGAATGCTCAGATTCCATCAGGAGCTCCAACATCAACATCATTGAAACACTCTCTTAATTAGTTTTACCATTGAGGTTGTGTTTTTAACTTAATTTGATTGTTTTAATTCTTTTAAGTATTCTATGCATGAATACTTTTAACGTTGTTGAGTGTTTTTCTTTAAAGCACGTTGTCTTTCTTTCTTTCTTACAATATAGAGGATACATGCCATCTATGCAGAGTTTCTAGTATCATTTTCACCCTCAGTCCAACTGTCCAATCATAGGTTAGCAACCGTAAGTAGGGCTGGCAAAGCTTTCCATTTCTCTACATGTTGGTGTGACGTGCAGGAGGCTCAGAGAGGAGCGATACTTGGCGCTTCATGAGTCCGAATGGTGGGATCTTTTCTGTAGTCTCAAAAACGTGAAACACAAGAGCACACTTGATTAAACAGATTAAACTCTGTCTTCATTAGCTCTAACATAAGCTGCAAATATTAGCATGCGGGGCTAACTACTAACTGCAGTAACTTTACCTCGAGCCAGACTTGTTAGATACCACTGCATCTGCATTTGTCATGGGGGACATTTGAGGAGGAGGATGTCGGCTGGTGCAGAATCAAAGTGGGTCGAAGGCGATACATCTCAATCTGGCTCGCTCTCTCAAGGTGGGTTAGCTTAGCTCTTATCCCAGCTCTCTTCCACAGTAGTGGTCCGGCTGGTCTGGCTGGGGGACCCGTCTTGAGGTCCGCTGCACTAATCGAGTCCCTCTGCTTCTTTTTCCTACATTAATGAGTGTATTTCTGTCATCTATCATGTAGACACACCTGCCATATTTCACCATCCGACCAGTGTTTACTGATATATAAGCTAGCTCTAGCCTCAGTCTTTTAGCATTGACGTTGATTGATGTACGCAGCTGCTATGTAACTTTACATATACTCTTTCACAGGGTTCTTGTTTTAAAATGTGTCAGATGGAAACATTAAAATGTCAGCTGGAGCTGGATTCAGGGAGTTAGTAGTAGCTTACATCAGCCAGCTACACTTATGAAATCTGCTTGTGAGTCATGCCGACAAAATCCACCGTTGTCAGCTAGAAATGAGAAGCTGCTTTTGTTTACATCTCTAAGGATTCAAAGACCTCGTGTTTCAATAATTACTCCCAATTTCGATGTTAAATCTGCCACCACTATCACCATAAACTGCATAAATGCAGTGCAAGAATGGAAACTTTGGCATGTGTAGCAACAGTAACTAAGGAGGGCGGGGCTTAGCAAAAGGTAAATTGCCCTGACGTCTCCCAAGCTTCAGTGAGGTTAATCTTCTTTAGGATTCAAGTATGATGAGTTCACTGATGAGTTTGAGTTATAATGATCACAGTTACAGTGATCAGACACTTACAAGTTTGGGACATGGTTCTTTTTGGGTCTTTTCATACACGACGACGACATATGGGGGGGTGGGGGGGGGGTTCATTATTTCATATTCATGTAAATGTCTATATAACTGGACCTTGGGACCCACTGCCCTGCATGTTTTAGATGTTTCCCTGCTCCAACCCACCTGACTCAAATGAACAGGTTGTTATCAGGCTTCTTCAGGGGCTTGATGACTTGAATCAAATTTGTTGGAAAATTGAAACGTTTAAAACATGCAGCGAAGTGGGCCCCCAGGACCAGGATTTGGAAACGCTGGTCTAAAGTTTGCAGGGCAGTGGGTCCCAGGGTGGGAAACATTGATCTGTGTGGGACGAAGAGGTGACTGTAACCTCCTTCACATTAATACGTGTAACAAACACAAATGTCATTTTTAGAATACTTTCCACATGGGTTTTGATCATTTCAGATTTGACTGACATTTTAATAATGCCATCTTGTTGTTGTATTTTCTTTTGCAGTTGTTTAACAGCAGCAGACTGGAGAATGACCCAAGTCTTAGCATTTGCATTCTGAATATAGGACTAAAATTTGCAGATGCAAATTTAGCAAATGAGAGCATGTAGAACATGTAAGTTTTCTGTCCTAACAGGTGCAACAAAAGACAACAGGAGAGTGGAAAAATGTTAATCAATCGGCCGTTATGCCCACACAGCCCTGAGAAGAAGTCTAATCAGGCAAACAAAGTGAAAACACCTGTGGGAGGTGTGTGTGTCTGAAGCTTTAGTAGTTAAATTGTTCTGAAATTAGTTCCACTTCTCTGCATCATAGCCTAAATGCTGTTTCAAAATATAATTTTGGTTGCAAAACACAGCTTTCTTGCCTAAAAAAAGAAACACTACTCAAAATTAATGCTAGTGTTGGTGCTGGTATAAGGGTTAATGATGAAGAAAGGCATTAAATCTATCTGTCTAGCTATCTGGTAAAACCTACTCATGTAGGCTCATATAGGAACTTAGTGTGGCGCACTGCGCAGTTAAAAAAAAAGAAGGCAAGGGAGGACTCATCGAGTATTCATATAAATCTGATTCGACTATAGAAAATCTTCAGGGACGGCCCTACTTCCTTATGACTTATAAACAGACACTTACTCATTCAGCAAGCATTCGGCATTAACTTTAACTCTATGTGAAGTGAATAAATGTGAAACAGGCAAACAAAAACAGATGTTCCGCTCTGAAATGGAAATTTCAAATGAGAACTTTGTTGTCAGAGAAGCCAGAATTTCAACTTGGCATGTTTTCCTTAATCTCTGATGACACATCACGGTCATTTTATGATTTAGTACAGTAAATATATTACAGATTTCTCCTTTAAAGTAGTCGTGACACCCATTATCTCTGATTAGGGTTTTAGGTTTTGTTGAACCAGCTAACGCAAAAAAAAAAAAAAAAAAGTCTGGCTATATCAAACTTGCTTTGTAGTACGCCCCTTTGGATGGTGGTCCAATCTGGTTGCCTGGCACAACTGTTGCATAATTATCCAGTAAGTGAACATTCTGGATACTGTAGGCACCTTTGTGGAAAGTTGTTAGAGCATAAGAAAAACATTTCTGATGGACTTTTCTCCTCTCTGATGTCTTCCTCCCTCTGTGTCCTCTACCTGTCTGCCTTCCTTTTACCTCCATATCTGTGTGCACACCTGCCTGTCTTCCTGTCATTCTGTCACCAGCCAACATCTCTGCTTTCAGCCGGGACTCCCCTGGTTGCTATGGTAACCCCATCCCGTAGGGGTGGGGGGTGGGGGGTTCTTTATGCTTCACCTGAGCGGTTCCAGATTGACGGACAGAGACACAGACAGACAGACATGCTTGTGGGGTAGGTGTGTACCATCATCATCATCATCATCATTATCACCGCCATGAAGATATCACCGTGGAGACCTGCGTCGTACCTGGGCGCGTCGCCGTGGGTGCACTGCCTCGCCTGGCAGACGCCGGAGTGGGTGTCTACACACCTCCTCACCTACACAATATCAGCGCCATCATGTATTATGGATTTCCCCCCCTTTGTTCGCCGCTCGCCTGCTGTCGATCGTAGTCGCAGGGTATTTTTAGGCGTGTATTTCTGTTTTCTCCCCGCTCGCACATAACCCGACACAGCCAGCTTCACATTGATTTTGGCATGCGAGATCTCTCCTGCTCCCTCTCCGTCTTCTACACTACCTCCCTTCGCCGCTTTTCAGCATTCCCTCTCCATTTCTTCTCCTTAGATTTCCCTCCATCTGTTTTCCTCAGCCACCAGCAGCCCTGTCCTTTCTATTCATTCTCTCCGCTTCTGGCACTTTGCAGTCTTTCCAGCACTCTGCCTTTTCTTCTATTCATCTCTGCCTTTCTCTCTCCTTCCTCTGCTTTCATATTCCCTGTGCCATGTCACAGAAGCTGAGGCCTGCCATGAGCAGAATCTGAGGGTACCTGGATGTGTGTGTGAGTGTGAGGGAGTGTGTGTGTGTGTACAATAGGACCAGCAGTCCTGTGGGGTGGGAGGCACAAACAACATCCGCAGGGCAACAAACAGTATTTTTCCACTGGTGCTAAAACACACTGCCATTCGACGAAGAAAGGATGGATGTGGAGGGGTGGGGGTGGCACAGGGAGAAGGTAAGAAAAAGAAAGAAAAAGAGAAAAGAGGGACCCCTGGACGGTGTTAAAAATACATCTCTGTTCCACACGCGTTTTATGCTTCTCTTAATTCTTCTGTTGTCTGTTTGTGCTCAGCTTTTCTTTCTTTTTTTTTTTTTTTTTTTTTTTTTTTTGTATGTAGGCATCTGTAGAGCTTTTGAAACTGTAACATCCCACCCAGGATGGCCTCTGGATAATTGAGTCTCTTTTCACACTGCAACAGTCAGCACAAGACGAGACCACAGCTGCACTGATATCCGTGTGTGTGTGTGTGTGTTGGAGTTCAAGGAAAAAATACATCTGCAACTTTTTTAAAACTGAAGGAAAACACAACCCTTGGGGACAGGGGCGCTGCCAGAGATTTTGGGCCCCATGAAAATATATCCAGGGTTGGGTAGTAATCAGTTTACAAAAAATAAGTAACCATAATCAGCCAAGATTACATTTGAATAAACTGCGTCCTTTTCAACCATATGGTGCAGTATTTTCAATGCTTACATTGCATTTTGCCATGTAATTTGTACTCAGTAACTGATAACATTTCAAAGTAATCGGACCCAACCTTGAATATATTGCACTGGGCCCCATGACTCAACCACCACAGGCCACACAAGCCCCGTGTATTTGACCCTTTGCTAAGCCCCGCCCTCATTAATTCCTTCCTGTTTACAGTGATAACGGTGGCAGATTTAAAGCGATATTCCACCCCAGAATGATAGTCCTCTCAATATGTACTCACCCCTATGCCGATGTGAGGACGGGTGAAGATCTTCAGTTCACAAAACAATCCTGGAGTTTCAGCAGAAAACAGGGTTGCAGCCAAATCCGGTATAATGGCAGTGAATGGAGACCACAGATAAAATGTTTTAAAAAAAGAACACAAAACAAACACAAAATGTCTCCATCCTGCTCGTGCAGTGTAATCCAAGTGTCTGTGAGCCACGACATTAAAATTTAACTACAAAAGACGCCATTTACGCCATGTTTTTAGCCGAAATGTCAACTGTAGCCTCCCAGGTAGCATGTAAACATGCCGTCGATGTATCGCGAGACTTCGCATATCTCTTTATGGACGCACGTGTGAAAATATCCCGGCTCCTTTTCCACCTATCTGCAAAATTGCATCCGGCAAGTGGACAAAGAGAAGAAATTGTACATGGTGGTGTGGTGGCTTCAGAAATTATTGAGTAAACTCACTGAAATGAAAGTGAACATTGGTTAATATTATAACATTTTCAATCAAAACCATTTAACTTCCAGGCACTCAAATAATGACAAATAAGGTTCACATGTCATTGTGTACATTTTTTGACAAAAACTTTTTTTTACTTATCCAACAAAGAAAAGTAAACAATCTCAATTTAAGATTATAGGTTGGCAAACCTGTTTTACTTGTTTTTTTTGTTTCTAAGCACTAAAATAATTTGAGTTGGGCTCAAAACTCAAACATTTATTGCAGTAAGTTGCCTTGATTTTTTTTACAGTGTATATGAATATGAAGGATATGAATGCAGCTCTGTAAGCACCTCAAAACCCAACTGCATAGAAGTACAAAAGGCTCATTTAAGCAGTAACATAAATGGCATAAATTACAAAAAAAAATGAATAAATGAAACATTACGTAAAGATGATAAAGCTGTCTAAGCGTGGATTTCTGTTTAATCCTCTGACAGATGATGGTTTGATATATCCAGGGCCAAGTCACCATGTTTGGAAGCTGAAAATTTTTCAGTCTGTGAAATACTTTCCTCACACTCTCACTGTCAACTTTCCACCCTGCCGTTTGCTGTCTCTATTTACATTCAACAAATCTTGTCTCTCAGCACTTTCTATAAAGCAGCTGCCTGAGTATAAAACTGTAAAACCACTGATTTTCATTTCAGTGATGCTGTTTATGCGTCCACATACAACAATACCTCTGTATAATCCGCCTCTGTGAGAGGGCAGCGGTAGTTTTTGGCTCTTTTGAGAGGGATCCAGCTCCATCCATCCGCTTGGCAGGAGGAACATCTCACCACCAGCATCTGGACTCCATCAGGGCTGGACCCCAGGATTTCACTACAGCGTCTAACTGGCAAAATTAAGTAACTTCGACCATGTGATAAAATCTGGACATTGTGTTTCACTCAGTCTCTGAATGAGCTTCCAGTGTTGTCAGGATCACAGCTTCTTCTTCAGGCTGCCTCCTCAAATGCACATTTTTTTCTATCCAAATAATACTTACACTTACAATACATGGACTGGATGCTGGCCGCATTTCACCTCCTGGGCCTGAGGTGTCCAAAAAAAATATTCCCTGCTGACTGCCACATTTATGTTATCAGCGCTAAAAAGTGCTCGCAGCTAGCTGGGAAAGGATGCAGTCTTTTAAAAAAAAAGTCTTAAAAAAGTCTTAAAAACTGCAGATAATATCCATGTAGCACTGATATGTCCTTTTAATAGACTCCACTGGTCTTTAAAACCACTACATGACATGTAACAAGCTAACAGGGCTAGCCGGGGGGAAAGGCGTGGTCCGGAGCGAGAATGAACGTATGTCACGTGACGCAACATGGAACAGCTACAGACTGCGAGGCTGAGGCAGGGTTGGTCTCTGCCTCAATACTGATGATTCAACACAGTGTGAGAACTGACTGCACATGCGCAGATTTATGAAAACCTTGGCATTAGTGTAGGCTACTGCCTCAAGATACAAGAACGGTAGTTTTTAGGAGCAAGCTATGGCAAAAGGAGCATATTTAAACGCCAATTCTGACAACTTTTACTGAGCTATGTGTAAATCTGGGGCGGCGGTGGGACGCAGGCATAAAGTCAAAGTCTTGCCTAATTAAAACAGATATACAGTCTAGTCACGGATCCTCTATTCTGTGCCATGAACACTCCAAGAGATGTGTTATTCAACAGAACCGTGTGGAAAATGAAAGCAATACAGGTGGGAAATGAATCATATTCAGTCAGACATAACATCAGACATAAGAATTAAATACCATTTTTAAGGGAGTATGGGGACATTGCTGTTAAATCAGTTGAAAAAGTGTGCTCACAACATCTGTCCATCTATTTTATCTGAACAACCCTCGATGTCCTCCGTTACTTGTCTCCGAGTTGACTGCTTTTTAATTGTTATTCACATGGGACAGCTCGGCAGTCAGCGTTTTCTTGTGCTGGCTGTACAGCTGTAGTAGTTTTCTTACCTCAAGGCGAGATTGAATAGCCTTGTCTTTATCTGCGGTCCTCCATAACGTTGCCGCAAATTAGAAATGATTAGCTACACATCAGCAAGACTGCTCGGCAACGGCCGTAGTCTTGTAGGCGTTCAGTCATGGATGTGCACTGGTGAGACCGGGTGTAGTTAAGACTAGGCTTATGTCTGGTGGGTGCAACTGACTAAGCAGTTAGGACCAGGCTTAGTTCCCACTCCAGGAACCAATGGGTGAGCTTTAGAGGTGGTGGTAAGCATATTTTTGAACTTTGGACAGAGACGGACTTGCCATTCCCCTCAGCCTCCCGGCTTTATATATGCTAAGCTAATCACTTCATGACACCTAACTCAACAAGAAACTGAATAACCATATGCACCAAAACTATCCCTTTAAGCCAAGAAAAGCCTCTTGTTGTCCCTGCAATTATGTGACCATTTCAGTTTCTTTATACTTTTCTGAGTCTAAGTACTCGGAGAGCTATCAATGGTTGAGTTCGGGATGAGTTCCTCCTCCATGGTCCCATATATTTGGGTCTGGCAGATCAGTGACTGAATCAAATCTTTAAACTAAAGGTGTTAACTTTAACCTGAGTGGCTTTAAGAGGAGTGGGTCTAGCATTTTTAGACACTTGGTTCCACTGTGAGACAAGATGAGGCACGACAAGATGAATTAATCCCAACAAGTTACTGACTCCATTTAAAGCTGAAACGAGACCTAAACCACTGAGAAGTTCCACTTCTTTAAAAAAAAGATGTGGTTGTAATGACTTTATATGTCTGAATTGAAATCTGATGTTATGTTAAAACATAATAAACACAAACATGACTAAAACATTGACAAGGTCAAAATTAAAAATTTATCGAGCAACACACCAATCCAAAAATAATTCAAAATTAGCTCATTATATAAAATATAAGTATACTTTTTAAAAAAAAACAGATGCAACAGGTTGCAGTGTATTGCAGAGTTACTGATAATGGTTGCATACAGTACGAGAAGCAATAGTGTGTGACAATCTGCCGCTGACAGCACACACCTCAAACAGAATCTGAGCCCATCTGCATGAAATGGATGAAACCTGATACAAAGTGACAGTGCGGCTTGCCAGCCGTCCTGCTGTTTCCCTCTGCAGGTCGATGCGGAGACGAGACGACAAACTCCTGGGTGTGAATTTAAATGCTTTTAAACAGAAGTGAAAGTAGCTTGCCACAAAGTCAGAGCTTAAGACAAGAGATGGGTTTGTGCTTTTGTGTATGTGCGTTTACGTGTGTGTGTGTGTGTGGCCAGTGAACTAATTCATTAATCTGGTTGACAGTTCTCTGTGAACTCGGCAGTACTGTCGGTGGTGAGGAATTACAATGAGACAAACTAGGCGTTGTTCGGCGGAGCAGTGATGCTCCCCTGACATCTCCGGCACCGTTAAAGGCTTTTAAAATGGCAATATTGTGTTTTGGTGGAAGCGAGGAAAGACAAACATGAAAAAACAGCAGAGACAAAACACCAGAGAGGACTGCACAAATCTTAATTAGACTAATAAAAAGAAACAGAAAACATTACAATGACATTTGCCCAAAATTCTAACATTTCTACTTCCTCCTGAAATATAACCTGATCTGAATTTTCACCATAAAGCTGTAACAATAAATATGTGTTAGACTCTACAGGTATGTGTCAAATGGAAGGAATCGTTGTTATAAGAAACCCACAAAAGAATTATCTCATGACTCTCCATTCAGTCTCCATTCAGCTTTTTTTCCTATACTCATTATTTTGATTTGGGGAAATTCAATTCTACTTTTTTGGTTTAGACTCACCACTCTCACAGGATGCAGCTGTTTTCAGTGAAAAAACTCTTATTACCCAAACTCACCAAACAGCAGAAAATGTTAGCCACTAGGTGGTGAACATATGGAGCAGTTAGCAGTTACTAGATAATTCCCTCCAGAGATGGCGACCAGGGGTCCAAATTAAAGGTGCTATATGTAAGAATTTTGTTTTAAATATTCAAAAATTAACCAAAATGATCAAAAGAATGCGAAGAACAAACAATTTTGGCATCATGTCAAAGATGTTTATGTACTGTGTTGCAGAGATATCTACTTAAGCTAGCTTGCTAACCAGCGAGCTTTGCCCCATCCCTGTCATCAAACTGGCCTCCATAAGTCTCAGAGGCCAAAGCTCCTTCTCCCAGCAGTCCAAAGCTCATGTGCTAACGGTGTACACACCGACACTCCCCTGGTGCTCTGTGTTCCTGGCCTGCTCAGAGTCAGCTAACAGGGCCGCTAGCTACAGTACATGGCTAACTGAGCTAACTAGCTAATAGCACCTTAACTTTCTGTTGCCTCTTATTTGTTTGGAGTATGAATTAAAGAGGTGGCCAGTTATTACATATAGCACCTGTAATGCTGGATTTGTGAAAAAGCAAAGAAAGCAAAGTTTGTTAGCATTTGATAATAATACTGCATGTCAAATGTGCCTGACATGCTTAGCTTAGTGTGCCCCCAAGTGGCTTAAAAAAGATAAATGCAGCTTTAAAGTCATAATAAAGTGTAAATGATAATTATAAATTATATTCAACCTAATTTTTGAGACATTTTTCAGCAATAGCAATGTTATGCATTTGCATTCTGTAAGAGCTTCACAATTTTCACAAAATATAAGTTGGTGTTGGAAGCCACTTGAACTTGCCAGCGTTTGTGAATCACCAAAGTTATCCCAGTTCATCCTATAGAGAACATGAATGTCTGTACCAATTTGTTGAGATATTTCACTCCAAACCAAAAGCGTCCTGCTGCTGGCACTTGAGAAAAAGTCAAGATCACCAAAGTCAGTAGGATTTATCCTTCTGTCTGAGCCAAAGTGGTGTCCCGACCTCCTGACATTGCCATCATGATCCACCATTTGCACCTTCCTGTAGAACTTCATCTTGGCGTTAATGTCACCAAACACCAGTGTGCACACCCAGCTAATAAATAAATTCTTCCCACTAAATGCAAAAGTAACTTCTAGCAAGCACAACTTAGCAATTACATGGCAAATGGCAAAACAAACTTTTCTTTTACTAATGCAGTAAATGCCATTTACAGTGAGTCTGCAGACAACAGCTGATCCTCCCTGTTTCACTGCCATAAAGCAAGCTGCCAATCACAGGCCTAAATTACTGATCATCCATCACTTTTAACTTAAAGAGAGGAACAAATACAAAATAATCAAAAAAGACTGAGGGTCTGCCTTCCTTTTAACCCGTCACAATATGTACATCGGCACCTACCTTTAATTGTTTTAAGATGCGACAATTCACCTCGAGAGTAAGCTCCGTCTATTTCACTGTTAAAAGAAAAACACACTGGAATTTAGTGGAATCAGTTAATCTTTTCTCATTAACTTAACATAAATATATACAAGTAAACAGAACTTCCTCTGCACAGCCAGTCTCAAGAATCAGGTGCTGGTCGGCCGCAGGAACATCTCAAATCAAAACATCAACATAAACCACCGCACACTGAACTGAGTTACTGTGATTTTATTAAGAGCGAACAACGCATTTCGCCCGTGGCTTCCTCAGGTTGGCTCAGATAAATATATACATTTTATTTATTCAAGTCAATTAAACTTAAAGTTTTAGTATTTATTTTCAGAACACTAACTAACTTGAAGTCTTTTGACTTGAATGAATGCACTGTACAGAGTTCAGTCAACTCATTAAGTTAAGTTCCGCCATATTAGCTGACTTCCCAGCACTGTTTAAGAGTTAAATCTCTACTGAGCACCTTCTTTTTTTTTTTTTATAGTTTTAGAGAAAATGTATATAATAAAATCATGCTGTGTGTTTCAAATATGGTTTAAGATAAGTTATGTTTCTTGTTTTCACAATAATGAAAATTTCATGTGACCAACCTTTGTGTCAGTGCTGGAACAAAGTAGCTCCAACAGGAGCAGCTGCAGCTGTGTGTTCTTGTGATCTTCAACTGAGAATGTGAAATCAAATTTGTTTTTAATGTTTGTTAATGGCTTACTGAACATACAAGTACAATACAAGTACAACTGAATTAATATCTATTTAGCTCAGCTTGTCTTTGAAAATTCCATCAATTTTAATCTTTACGGTAGCTAGAACATTAACTTTTTAAAGTAAAAACAAATAGACATAATGTGTTTTCAAGCTTCTATTTTCTGCAAACATCAGTACACTGTAAAAAGTGTATTTCATTAGTAGCTGAAGTAATGTTTGAATGAGTCTCAATCAGCTTTCTGCCTCAGTGATGGCTTACACCAACTTGAAATTACACCCTTTCCCTTAATCTGATATTCTTATTTCAGTAAAAGCATGCCAGTTAAGTGTCTCTTAGTGTTGTGCATGTGACATCATGTCGTCCATGTCTTTTCCACATTTCTGCCCCTGTAGTTGAGCGGCCATTTTCACTAAAAGTGACTTGGAAAGAAGATAAAGCTAATGCAAGACAAGGTTGCATTTTGTGATCGAGGGCTGCAACTAACAATTATTTTCATTGTCGATTAATCAGTCTATTATTTTCTCGATGAATAGCTGTTTGTCCATAAAATGTTAATCACTGTTTCCCAGAGATGTCTTCAAATGTCTTGTTATGTCCACAACCCAAAGATGTTCAGTTTACTGTCAGAGAGGAGTTAAGAAACCTGGAAATATTCACATATAAGAAGCTGAAATCAGAGAATTTTGACTTTTTAAAAAATACTCTCTTTAAAAAATACTGACTGATTAATTAATTATCAAAATACTCTTATGTTTTAGCATTATGTCAGATATACGGCACTCCTGAAGTTGTTAAATTGCATTAATTTAAGTTTTCATGAACTCATTGAACAGTATTTTACTTTTGTGTAAAGCAAATAATTGAGTTGGAAAACTAGAAACTTTTAAGCTGACTGAGATTTAAGTTGCAATAATACAAACCTTTTTTAAAAGCAATCAGATTATTAAGTACATCTGACTCAAAGCAACTTTGTTCATCTAAGTTGTTAACTTGATTTGAAAAAAATAATTTTAATTTGTGTTCCCAGTTAAGTTTTTTGAAGTTGGTCCAATATCTCACCTCTATTTTTCAGTGTAAAAAAGGTTCCACCTCCAGCTGCACTTAAGTTCCCACGTTGTGGCTTTGAGATCTGCACACGCACAAAAAAGCATAAGCAAATACACACACACACTTAGAGATGGAAGCACACCCACACAAGCTACTACATCTTCTTATTCAAATTTTGTTCAAGCCTTCAGTTCCCCGGGGGCATTACAGCAGTGGGTGGGTATTATTTCTCTTTTTCATCACCCTCTGATTCTGTCATGCACACAGGAGCACCTAAGGGTGGTGATGATTCATAGAGAGCCAAGCCATGGTGGGATGAAATGGGCGAGGGGACAGCTAAAAATTCTGGTTTAACAAGCATTTTAATGGCCTTTTATTCTCGGCTGTTTGATGTTTGGAGGCTTCACATCTCGTCTGGGGCCGCGAGCTGGTGACGGTACCTCTGGGCAACCTGCTACCTCCCAGTTTGCTGTGTCACCGTGGCTGACAAATTGATGACTGAGGCTTGCGTGCACACGCCGGTGCCACTGATCTCATTCTGCTGAGGTCACGATCGACTACACCCTTGATGATGAGAAGAACCACATTTCCCAGGGGGCAACTGTCTTCTTTCCTGGCAGCGGGATGTGGAGGGTAACTGTGGCTGACTTCAGTGTGATGCCTTGTACATCTTTTTCCATTTTATGACTGTAGATTCCAATTATAATGTACACGCCAGGCTCTGTGTGACATGTGTGTGTGTGTGTACATTTGTGAGTGTGTGTGTGTGAGAGACAGAGAGAGAGACAGCGCAGATTATTCCACTGATGCTTAAATACATTTTGAAGAACTGAGGAGTATGAGTAAAGAGAGTCAGTCCACACACACCCACATTGTGTGTGTGTGTGTGTGTGTGTGTGTGTGTGTGTGTGTGACATGAGTCACTGTGTTCTGCTCTAAGTGTTCCCTCATCACACAGCCTTTCATTTCTTGTGACCTGTGCAGACCAGTGATGGGAGCTGCTGCGTGACCGCCATCTTGAACAATAAATAAACAAAGTAGAATATTAATATACTGCTGACTTTGATTTTTCACGCATATTCTCTTGGTATCAACTCAAAGTTTCAAAGATCATTCACAAGAAAGCACTTGAAAGCACTTCAAACATGAGGAGAAATGGCTGTTCTTTATTTTGCGAGTGATGTGTCCTCTGTCAAGGCTGTTGAAATGCTGGGCAGGACGACTGACAAGACAAGCATCTTGAACTATAAACATCCACAGCTGGATTCCCAGCTGTTTGTTGGTTCAAACGTAGCCTCGTTATAATGTAAATGTTTACTGGGTGCATTTATTGACTTACACCAAGTGTAAGGTGCAACTCCTGTGCAGCTGACTCAACTGGAGGTCTATCTGTGTTCCCAGGGTCCTAAATTAACAAGGTCCTATGTTCCCCTGGCCCTATGTTCTATGCAAACCGCTAACGCTAACCCAATATGTGCTATATGAAGCAGGGGAACGTAGGACTCTTTGGAGAGTACATATGTAGACTTGGGGGACATGGAACCTGAGGAACACAGGACTCTTGGAAAGTACATATGTCGACCTGGGGGACAAAGGATGCAAGGAACATAGGACCCTGAGAGAGTACACATGAAACTGGGGAACATAGAACCCTAGGAACGTAGGACTCTTTGGAGAGTACTTGTAGACTTGGAGAACCTAGGACCCTAGGAACACAGGATTCTTGGTAAGTACATATGTAGACCTGGGGAATCGTTGGACCCTAGGATCACATAACTCTTGGAAAGTACATAATAGACTTGGGGAACCTGGAACCCAAAGAACACTGGACTCTTGGAAAGTACATACTTAGACTTGGGGAACAAAGGATGCAAGGAACATAGGACCCAGGGAGAGTACACGTGAAACTGGGGAACATAGGACCCTAGGAATGTAGTGCTCTTGGAGAGTACATATGTAGACCTGGGGAGCATAGGACCTGGGGAACATAGTGATCTTGGAGAGTCCATATGTAGACCTGGAACCAGGAACAAATGACCCTGGAAGAGTACATATAAAACTGTGGAAAACAGGACCCTGTGAAACTACATATGTATACCTGGGTAACATGGGACCCTAAGAATAAAGGACCCTGGGAGAGTGCATAAAAAACTGGGGGACAGAGGACCCTATGAGAGGATATATGTGGACATGGGGAACAAAGGGCCCTTGGAACACAGGACTCTTGGAAAGCACAGGCTTTGGAAGGCACTGTTGCACAGTCAGACCATGGCATGCTAAGTTTCATTTCCCTTTCCAGTTATAACTCGCCAAGCTGTGCCAAGTCATACCCAAGATGAAACGTGCTCGACCCACCTCCAAGCGGGCTGTGATGATGTCCCGCTGACTGCGGTGATCCCATGACGACCCCCCTCTCTCTCCTTCAAACAAGTGTGTGTTACAAGATTCAACTCTTGTGTGCAGGAGGGCAGAGAGAGAGAGAGATGTTTTAAAAGAGTGTTCAGCACTCAGTAATCAGTGAATCTCTGTGGGCTGAAGTTTAGTTTCTCACCTCAGTCACTGTTTGTCCTTTCAGGTATCTGCTTTATTTTACTGTTTCATGTGACTTTCACCTAAAACCCCAACATTTGTCGATTGTGTCGCTGCATAGTAAAAGCTTTTAAATAAGAAAAAAGTATAATTTATAGGAAATTAAAGGATAACTTCGGTATTTTTCAACCTGGGCCCTATTTCCCCATGTGTATGTGTGT
>JAJHUR010128413.1:1658-20963 GCA_027495735.1 Lutjanus campechanus
CCCCCCCCCCCCCCCCTCCCAATGGATACACACATGCAGTTAATGAGGGAGGTGGTAGCAGTCGAAGGTTTGGTGCTTTGCTCAAGGGCACCTTTGGCGGCGCCCAGGAGGCGTCCACACTTTGCACTTCTGGTCCAAGCTGGACTTGAGCCACCATGGCTACCCTCCAGTTTCCAAGTCAAGTCCTTATGAACTGAGAAACTGCCGCCCCAGACAGACGACAGCTACCAGCCAGCGCAGACGAGTGCGAAACTCAAAATAACTCAAAATTTGAATTCTGAATCAACATTTGAATGCAACAGAGACAGAAAAAGAACAAATGAGAACAAGTGCACTTTAATAGAATACAGATCTATTTGAATCTCTTGATTTTGTCATAATTAGCTTATAAATTGTGGCAAATTTGTCTCCTAAACCAAAGTATTATCTGGATGTTATTGTAAAGTTGAAACTTATGTTTATAAAACTTTAGAACTGCAGTGAAATAACTATTAACTAAAGCTTAATTAACTAAAAATGTACTATTAATTCATGTTAAAAAAAAAGGCCTCATTGTGTACAGCTCTGCTGCCAGCTGACCACTACTAACTACAATGGATTATTTCCATTTCACCTAATAGATCACACTGATTGTGAGTTAAAGTGTTGTTTTATTTGTCTTTTTTATCTAAAAGATGACACATTGGACTCATTTCAGACTATTGAAAATGACACTTGTTTCCTATTAAAACAGTGCTGAGCTCTGCCCTCTGTAATTATTCTATAATAACTGAGCTGTAAAGCAGAAATGTCAAAGTAAGTTCAAATGCTGTTTTCAAAATCTGATTATGTAGAATTTATGTTTGCATGAATATTCATACTTTTGTGCAGAGCTTAGCTGAAATTTGTTTTCTTTGAATAAGAAAGCAAGTAAGAAATGCGGCAGGCTGATTGAAAACTTCTGTCACGTTCTTTTCTTTGGTGCACAGAGTCGTATTAATTTTTCAAGGACAGCTGTGTTATGTGCTTTCCTTCACTGTTTGTCTTCTTCCACAGTAAAAGTAAACAAGCTAGCAAGGCTACCAGAATTAGCCTGTCTCAGTCGGCCGTGTGACCGCCATCCTGCAGATCAGAGCATCTGTGGAAGACGGTGGAGGTCTAATGTGACGGTGAGAATTAGCCTTTACTAACAGCGAAACACACCACAGAAACACACCACACACACTCACATCCTCCTCGCGCTCGGCGGGGTGAGGACGCCCTGCTCCAGTCAAAACAGCGGACGCCGTGACCGCATCGTTTCCAGCAACCCGGCGTGGGAGAGAGTGAGGCGGCCTTCAAAGCTTTGTTTGTCTCGAAACAGTCCGCAGAGAGAAGACCAAACACCCTCCCACCGGCTGATATAAACAACCAGCGGACCCCACACAGGAGACGGAGGGGAACAAATACATCTGTACTTTACTTCAGTATTTCAGTTTTTTTCATTTTAACACAAATGTTTGTACTTTCTACTCCTTACATTTTTAAAACAGGGTTGTTACTGCAGTTTTAATGCATTTGAGGGAAATCAATTATTGATTATATTTATTTTGCATCAATGCTCGCTGCATTCCCACCATCAAGACAGATTTCAACCTACATGGACGAGACAATAACACACAGAAAAGACGATTTCTCGGTGTATCGATCAGTGCACATCACGCACGACAGCCGTGAATGATATAAAAAACGTTACAAGACGTAAATAGCATCAAAGACGCAACAAGACAAAAATTACGTAAAAGACGTAAGAAGTCTTAAGACGAAAATGGTCTAAAAGACGTGACAAGACGCTAACATAAAAGATGTAACACAGCAAAAATGTTGTGAACACATAATGAGACGTAAGACGAAGAAACGATGTAAAAGACGTAACAGGACAAAAATGGCAGAAAAAAACGTAACATGACATAACAACAATAAAACATCGTAAAAGACCGAAAAAGATGAAAATGGGGTAAAAGACGTGACAAGACGAAATGTTGTAAAGCCATAATAAGACAAAAATGGTGTAAAGGCTGTAACAGGGCAAAAATGACATAAAAGACAGAACAAGACATAAGGAGAAAACAACGTAAGACAGAACGATATAAAAGTGACGTTAAAGACAAGATTTTCTTTTTCTTTTCCAGTCATTTCATTTTGGTTTTAGGTAAACATACATTTTTATGTTTATGTAAATATCAAGTTGTGTTTTTTGTAAACGTGTGAACAAATAAATCAAGTCAAAACAGAAGGAGGGAGACTCGGCTGCGGAGAAAAGGTACATTTCAGATACATTTTCACTTTTACTTGATTAAAGAACTTCATCAGTTTCAGCACTTCTACTTTTACTGGTCTTTGTTTTTTTAACACAAGTATCTGTATTTAAAGAATGTGTGTGTTTCTGCTGCCTCTGGAGGAAGTACATGATGGAGGGATGATGGAGAGCGTTTTGATCTTTTGGCTAGTTATGACAAAATATTAACTCCAGGCAGGAACCTTTCGCCTTCAGTTTATGCAAATGCGTGTCTGAGCTGCGGCGCCAAAACAAGTGGGAGTAAGTTAACCATGCATGAACATAATGTGCAATAATACCATATATTTTATTACCATTGTGTGGGCATGTAAGCAAATATGTATGTTAATCGAGGACCCTGTTGTTTCCTCTGTGAGCAATGAAGGTTGTTAATTTGCAAGTCGTTTACGATACATGCATACAAATACACACACACACACACATAGAACCTCACACTGCTTCCACCTAGAACAAACCCAAACACACACACACACACTTGTCCTGTTTTTTTTCTCTGATTCAGGATTTCCTGGTGAATCTCAGGAGCATCGCCGCAGCCTGCCCGTCACTGCCCGTGTTTTCAGATGCAATCAATTTGAAGCTCACAACAAAAGAGCCCGAACCAAAGAAAAAAAAAGGCTTTAATATTGATCTTGAATTATTAATTCCCCGGCAGCACTAAAAAATGACCCAGTGAACCAGCTGCTGGCTCAGACAGTCAACTGTCAGCCGCCGCACAGCTCCGACGAATGACAGACAGATGCAGACTCGCAGCAGAGAGCTGAGAGGCTTCGTATGAGGAGGCGGTGATGACAGTTATGAGTTTCCACGGGTTATATTCAAGATACAACAGTAATACAATATATATATCTGTCACATGTTTTGATAGAACTGTGTGCTGGAAGTAAGAGAAGAGATACTGACTTGCTGACATTTAAGTAGAACTTGGAAAAAAAAGAAAGAGATCAGCAGGAATATCAGCCAGAAATATCTTAGTGCTTGTGTGCTGCAGTTCCATCAACACACAGGCCGTTAGCTGAGCATGCTACGTTGTTAGCTCAAGCCCTTCGTACATTACTCTGTGTCAAGATTCAAATCACTGAGTAACATAAAGAGCACCGAGATTACAGGATTACAGAGCATTTTCACAGCCTGGTCGTGTACAATCACAACAACTACTGGACCCATGGAACAGAGCTAATGCTAACTAGATAAATACAACACAGAGCGTGGGAGCTGCCAATGACTCAGCAGGTGTTAAAATAACAAAAAGGAATGGGAATCAATGATTGTGTCAGCAAGCTAGGCTAACTAGCTTCCACTGTCTAGCTTTTGGGAGGACCCATTGTGCTGTTTTAGTTTGTCTTACACTCAGAAAGTGGCAGCTAGCTTCCAAAATTAGCCAGAACTCCCAAACTAGTTTCCATTTCTTCAGTGGAAGTAAGTTAGCTTAGCTGCTAGCTTCCACTTTTTAAGTGCAGCACAAACTTAACAGCACAATGAGTCCTCTCAAAATTTGGAAAGTGCAAGCTAGTTAGCCTAGCTTCCAGGTTCTAAGTGTAACACAAACCGAACAGCACGTTGTCCTCCAATAAGTTGCCAAGTAGAAGCTGGTTAACCTAGCTAGTTAGCCTCCACTCACTATGTGGAAGACAAAATTAACAGCACAGTGGAGCCTCCAAAAAGTTGAAAAATGGAAGCTAGTTAGCTTAGCTTGCTAGTATTCATTTTCTGACTGTGACACAAACTCAACAGCACAATTGGTCCTCCAAAAAGTAGGAAAGTGAATGCTAGTTAGCTGAACTTGCTAGCATCCACTTTTTGTCTGTAGTACAAATTCACACAGCACAATGGATTCTCCAAAGGCAGTAAAGTGGAGCCGAGCTAGCTAACTTTCACTTCCTCAGTGTAACACAAACTTAACAGCACAATTTGTCCTTCCAAAAATAACAAAGCAGAAGCTAGTTAGCCTAGTTTGTTAGCATTCAATACAAACACAAACTCAACAGTGCAATGTGTCTTTGCAAAAGTTGGAAAGTGGAAGCGAGCTGTAACAGCACAATGAGTCCTCCAAAAACTTAAACGTTGTAAAGGGGGCAGATGTTTTGAATCACGTACACTAAGTAATTAGCTCAATGTGGACTTTGTCAGGAAGGAAAAACTGTCTTATATCAGTGTTTTTTGTCTATACAGGGCTTTGACACGTTCCAGTCGGTGGAACACCACAAACACTGACAGCACGCCGCCTCTCAAATGTCAATCAAACACCGCCAATATTCAGAAACATGCCCAACAGTTTTATCTCTTTTTGTTTAATTTTTCAAAATATGCACAATAGCTGCTGTATCAGTATTTCTATTGAATTCCCCTCCAGAAAAAAAAAGTGCAGAATTCCTTTAAAACTGACACAAATTTGCCCTCCATTCAGTTTCCTTTTGTCTCTAAGAGTCCTTCTCGCTCTCTGTTCTTTCCTTCTTTACGTCTGAGCAGATAATCTCTCTTTTTGGCAGACAACGGGGGATGAAAGTGTCTCTTTATTCCGTCAGTTGAAAGCGGTCCATGAGAGGCAGAACGGTGGCCCTTTGACAGGAACCCTGCCTCTTATTTACACATGTGTACTATATGTTTGAGAGCTGTTTGTGTGCGTCGTTCAGGCATCATTGATATGCCGAGCATGTTCGTTCTGCCACCCTGCCAGTTCTCACGCCCCACCCAACCCTCCCACACAGATTTACACACCACACACACACATATATGAACAAGCTCACAAGAAGAAGAGGAGAGTTTTCTTACCTAGATGGTGTTGATCGGTGCAGATGACGGGCGGCGCAGGGAGGCAGAGCGATGGGGGAGAGAAGGAGAAAACACAAGGAGAAAGCTTGATTAGTGTGAGTTCAGCACTTGTAACCTCTCCTACAGCGAGTTAAGCTGCTCTCTCTTGTTCGGCTCAAACAGGTTGATGCCGGGAGTACGCCTTAACAAATCCAGCATGCACTCCTCTGGGTAAAAACACCCTCTCCTCCACTTTTTCCTCCTCTGCTTTTTCTCATTCGTCTCCTCTTAAAAATTCCCCTTCTTGACAGTGAAGAGGAGCAGCTCCTCCTTATTTGATTCCTGCACAGGTGATGAAAGTTCACACATTCTGTACTCAAGTAGAAGTACAGAAAAAGTCAAAGTAAACATACTGATTCAACTTCTTTACTCAAGTAAAAGTGAAAAAGTACAGGCTCTGAAAAGTAAAAAGTCGTCCTCTGAAAGACATTTCTGCTGGCTGTCTCTGTGCTGTCCTTTTCTCTCAAGTCTCCCCGTCTTGTCTGTTTTTATCTTGTTGCATCTTATTTGTCTTGAGACCTTCACATAGTTTTCAACGTTTCTACGTCTTTTTTGCATCGTTAGTTTTTCATCTTGTTTTGTCTAAAATGGCTTCTTTGTCTTGTTGCATCTTACACAACTTTTTTGTCTTGTTACGTCTTACCTTGTTTTTCTTGCTTTATTGTTGTTTGTTCCATCATTTTCCATCTTGTTACGTCTTTTCTGCAGTTTTTAGTGTTTTTACGTCTTTTTTGCCGAGTTAGTTTCGTGGTTTTTGCCTTGTTGTGTCTTTTGTGTTGTTTTTCGTCTTATCTTTTTATGTCTTTTACATAGTTTTTAGTGTTTTTACATCTTTTTTGACGCATTAGTTTTTTGTCTTGTTAGGTCTTTTATGTAAATTTCTGTCTTGGCACATCTTCCCTTTTTGTCTTATGTTTTTTAATGTTGTCTTTTGTCTTGTTGCGTGTTTTTCATCATATTACGGCCTTTTTTAGTCTTGTTACATCTTTTTCGTCTTGTTATGCCTCTCGTGCGTAATATGCATGTACTGTATGGATACTCCAAGAAATTGTCCTTTCTTTGTGTTCTTGTCTCATCCATCTTGGCTGAAATCGGTCTTGATGTTGGACGGCGCCACACAATGACACAAAATAAAAATAACGAATAATAATTCCCCTCAAATGCTTTAAAACTAAAGTAACAAGCCTGTTTTGAAAATGTAAGTTGTATAAAAGTACAGATATTTGTGTTTAAATGTACGGAGTAAATGTAAAAAGTTGTTAGGAAAAATGAATATTTAAGTAAAGTACAGATACCTGAAAAATCTACCTAAAGTGCAGTAATGAAGTATTTGTACTTTGTTATTTCAGACCTCTGATTCTTTCACTGCTGCACTTTTCACTGTGCTATTCTCTCCTCTTCTTTATTTCACTCTATTCCCCCTGCAGCCGTTTCATCAACTCATTTCCTCCTCTAATCTCCTACTGGACTCCTCCACTTTTAACCCCTCGTCCTCCTCCAGCTCTCCAGCCTCCTATTTTCTGCTCCTTTAGCCGACCGCTTGTACCAAACAGACAGAACACCCCCTGTGGGAAGTCGAGAAGCGGTGAAAACCCCAATTAGAAACGGCGAAAACCAGCAGGCGGGCCTTTTTGCAACCACTCCACATGACAGAGGTGACCCTTCACTACACCTTGCATCATTTTATTTCCTCCCTTTTCCTGTCTGCAGCCTGCCAAAGGTGCACATTTACTCCTCCTCTCGCTGCCCCTCGGGGGGGATTGTACATCAAAAAACCCAGAGGCGCGGGTCAAATACGAGGGTGGATTGGGAGTGGGATGGAGGGAAAGCAGAGCTCGGGCTGAACAGATAAGCTGAAGCTCCCGAGATGGTAACCACAGGAAATAAAAAATGTGCAAAATGTTGCAAAGAGGACGCTGACACTTGCCCCGAGCATCACTGAATGCAGTTATATGCACTATAGCAATCTCATTATTCCCCCGCTTTCAGCGGTAACCCGATTTCATAAACACGCAAGCGGGAAGCCTGGTTTCCTTTTACAGGTTCAGGGATTAAGAAAAAACCTTGTCAACACGGATAGATTTCTGCTGCAGACGCCTGATTACTTGGACAAACACTTTAATCTGTATTAAGTCTGTTCTTGATAAGACTTTTTTATTTTTATTTATATTCTGATACCGCTTATTTTATATTTTTGACAGTTCATGAGAACATCATGTCTGACGAAGACAAAAACCTTTCAAAATTATTAATACCAACACGCCATTCCATTTATTTTTTGGTGAAAAAATATTCTTGGAGGATATATATATATATATATATGAAATATGTGCAATTTATGAAATGTTTTGGTTTGCTTTAATATTTTTTTTTATAATTTCTAAACTTGCGCTCATGACAAGAGACAGGAACTCACAACTTCAAACAATTTAAAAATGTGTTAAAGCCTCAAAATTTTAAACTAACAATACCTCCTGATAACATATACTGATAATAAAATGACTATTTTAATCATTTTTGTTTTAAAGTTGATTTTTTTAAATGAAAATGTCGGCCCTTTGAAGTCGTGTCTCTAAGATTTTTTTAAAAAGGCAGGAACTGTGGTAAACTTTCTACTTTTTGATACATTTATTTAATAATGTCGACTCTGTAGACTTTTTTAAAATCAAAGCTATGGTTTAATCGTGTATTTTGATCAGCTTTAAGAGAACTTTTAGCAACTTTCAGAAATAAAATGGCTGCTCGCTAACGGACTATTCTGTGAAACATTTTGTCAAATCTGTCAGATTTACTCTTCCACATTTAATAAAACATTCGCCCAATAAGAAGTCGGCCTGTTACAAGATTTAATAACCAAGAGTTTGATCTTTTAAAATATTTTCCAGCATAACTGAAGGCTAAAAATCAAAACCTCCTCAAAATACAGTTTTATTCCACTTCTCAAGGATGAGTTATTGTAATTATACATCGTGTTCCTCAGTTACTTTATTTATGTTCTTTTTATCTCTCCTGATATCTTTATTCATGCCTCTTGTATTTTTATATTCTCTGATTTGTCTGTTTATATTGTATATTTTTCTTCATTTTTTATTCATGCGTTTTATTGTTTGACGACATTCAGAGTGGAAGACAAAGGGAGAATTTCATCGTACTGGGAAACTTGTTTTTAACTCTGCGTGTAACAATAAACACTTTGAATTGAACCTGGTTTCTTTACAGTTTTTTAATCATGCAAAAAGACAAGACTGCATATTGGAGCCATCACGTTCAGTACCGGTCGTATTTATCTGACTGAATTCCTGAAATCCAGATTCTGTGTTTATCCGTGACTGTGCTGCACAGATTGTAAAAGCCTTCGAGGCGAACTGTGATTTGTGATATTGGGACTATAAATAAAATCGACATGCCGTGCCTCGTACTGCAGTGAGAGGCATTTGTAAAAACGTTACTATGATCTACTCCAGTGGTTTTCAGGATTTTTGTGCCCAAGGCACACCGAAAGGTGAGCCAAAATCTGAAGGCACACCTGTATTCATATCCGTCATGTGACTGATATTCATATTACTAATGTCAAATAAAATCTGACAAACAACTTTATTACTCATGAAATATTCATTTAAAAAAAATAATTCAACCTTTGTAAAACTGCATCAAAGCAACAACACACCCTTTTAAATCAGACAGGTCACAAAAATAAAAGTGAGTAATGGAACTGAAAAGACGCTCTGCACCATCTAACAACGTTTTTAAAGGAACTTTTGAAGGTATAGAATTTGCTTCTGTTTCGGGAAATGGATGCAGAAAGTGCTAATACAGTAAATTAAAAATTCATTCCCAGCTTTTTGTGTAGTTTTACTTTGCATTAATAATCTGTATGGTTGTCACAAAACCCCACAGCACACTGTACTCTCACACACACACACACACACACACACACACACACACACACTGACCTGAAAGTGAAAACCAGACAGTACAATGAGGCAGATAGCTGAAAGTACAAACGGTGACACAGAAAAGAAACGAAACCTCAAACCACAGAGATTCAGTAGAAGAAGCTACCGACAGTACTGAGAGCTGAACACACAGACACGTTAAAAAACAAAAAACACGTGGAAGAACTTTGGGTTTGAGACTAAATATGGAAAAAACTGCATTCAAAATAGAAAAGAAAAAAAAACTGGCTGCACAATCGGATCGTCTCATTCATTCAATCAGATGCGTTCGGTGCAGCAGTGTTTTTAGCTAAATGTTAGCATTAGAATGCTATCACAGCTCACAGTAACAATGCTAACATGCTAACACTTAGCGGGTAGAGATGTTTCAGTACCATTTTTACCTTCCTGATATGACCTGACTCTCCATGATACAGAGGACCGATACGCTACCAGTGCGCTAAAAAAATACAATGCACACTTTAAACCGGACTGTTTTTGTTTTTGTAATGTTCAATATGGCTGCTAATATCCCAGAATTCCAGCCGCATAGAATAACTACCAGACATACAGTATAATAGCAGCGGTGTACTGAACACACCTATGATGCGCAAATTAAATTGTGTCTCTTTTCAGGTCATTTAACGACTTCCTACAGCGGCAAGTTTACCTAAATTAGTCGGCTAAAACCATATTCAACCAAAATGACAACTATATTCATCGTGTTGAGAATATCAACGCACTGTGGGCACAGATGATTCGTTCTGTAAGCGCTTAAAAAACAGATTATGCGAACTGAGAACACTGTATTTCTTTACTTGAAGATAAAAGAGGAACGGCGCATCGTTCCGGTGCGCTCTGGCAGAACTACACCTACGATGTCGGGGTCATTTCTTTGTTCTTTCCTCATTCGTATACATCAGGGATCACGTATAACAAAAGTTTAACAAGCGGAATTAAAAACCCCGATGCTTCTTTCAGTACTGAGGGTCGCACCGCTCAGACAGATGCGCCAATTTTTCTTAGATTTAGATTTATTTTAGACATTTTAAACTGTCTATGTGGCATAATTCCAACCAGAGAGATATTGGAATCAGTGCATTTACTCGTATACCTGCCGATACCTGTTCCAGCATTTTCGTCTGTATCGGAGGCACCTCCGATGGTGGTATATCGGTATCGGAACAACCCTTGTTATATTTAACTAGGTCAGCATGCTAATGTTTGCTAATTAGATCACAGGCTACAGCTGAGGCTGATATCCTCTGAGGGAGGTTGAATAACATCAAAGTTCACAGCAATTCATTAAATGGTTTCCAAGATATTCCACTGTGAACCACCAGCAGAAGTCGTTAGGCTTCATCCTCCGGGGACCGTGAATTTCTGCACCAAATTTCATGGAAGAGTTTTTGAGATTTTTTCCATCTGGACCACACTAATCCACAACAAAAAAAAAACTCAAAATCCCACTGCTAGTAAACAAATGTGTATTAAACTAAACATTAAAAAGTCTGCAAGTATCTGAAAATAAACCTCAGACGTTAACAAAAATGTCTGTGGTCTCATTTCCGAGCCTGTCCCTGCCTGCGTTTTCACTCCAGAGGTGCTGCCAAAATAACTTTCTCTTCAACTGACAGGGTCACATAACTAATCAGATTCCTGACATTTAATCTAAAAGCACCACAAAATATGATAATAAATGGTTCGAATACATGAAGGGAGGGAGGGGGGGGACAATCTGATTACTATCCAGCTTAATGTAAACTGTGGTTTTAGAGCGCTCAGGCTAAATAAGCTCCCGCTGATTATAAGATAAGAGATTAGGAGAGCTTTAGATAACAGCCAACACGCCTTCCAACAAGGTAAACAGACGTGTGAATGGGGTGATACTTAGAATATTACATACATCAAACGCAGAAAAACTCGTGCACTTCTGTGCTGTGAAGCAATCTTGCAGATTTCCTGTGAAACTGGATCTGATGACGATGTGAGAAAAAGAGCAGAAACTGCCTTTGTGTGCAGCGGGAGTCTCCCTATGATAATTATGATAATTATAGTAATATTTTATAGATTTTATAATGTTAAACACAGCAGCTTTAACACAGAAACCTCTTCAGGGAAGTATTACGGCTCTCCCAAACTCCCAGCAGTCTTTACTGGGACCAGTCGCTCTTTACTGTAAATATTGCTACATGTCTTTTTGGGAGGCGGCGTTGGCAACGGCAACTTTTCTTTTTTTCTGAAGAGCCCTAAGCCTACCAATTACTGTAAGTTGGGGACACTTAGCAGCAGCACATGGTCTGAAAGTCCCTTTTAAGTCAGCCAGGCAGCCGTTCAGTCAGACATCCAGTCAGCCGTTCAGAGAGCCTGCGGCGACGGGAAAATTTCCTGCGGTTAAAACAGGAAGGCAGAAAGAGAGTCAGCTCGCCGAGGAGGCTAACGTGGCCTCATGTGGCTCGCAGCGAACCCGTCAGATGGCAGGGAAGAGGCACGCCGAGGAAACGCAGCGTTTTGTCTCTGCTGCTGCTGCACGGCGGAAGTGTGTTAAAACTCTGTGTGTGTGGTTCTGAATGCAGAGCGTTGTGGGTTCTGTGTTGTGGTGAGCAGGCAAACAGCTCATCAAACACTAGTGTTGCATTTTCAGAGAGAAAAAAACAAGGATTTGCCTGAAAGCCTGAGAAGAAACGGACAGGAACCGCAGAAGATATTAAGTGGTTCTGAAATTATTAGTCTGTTGACAGTTTTATTAAAAAAAATTATTATTTATCTCTGGTGTCATTCTGACACCAACACCAGAGTCAGAAAATGCATCTGATGCACCCTGAGCTGCTGGATCGGGTAACAGCCAGGACGCGATTTCATATCACGTGATTTATTAGCTCTGAAATGAAACACTGCTAGCTCCCAGCAGCGTCCTGGTCGCCATTTTTATTAACCTGAGCCAGGCCGTACAAGAATGATAACAGTCATATCACCTGCATACAGGGTAAACGGTATAGTTTAGGTATCAGTTTAGGTAAAAAAATGGTATTGGAACGTCTCTATTTGCCAGACTTTTGGTGATTCAACCTCCCAAATCGCAAAGATCTGCTGATTATGGATTATTTTTAATGACCTATTTTTAATAAAGATCGATGCATACATAATTGACTTAATAAAATAAAAAATGTCCAGAATGGTGTGCTGACTCGACCTCAACGCCGTTTCTGTTGTTGTGTCACGTGTCGATGGTGGAGCTGACCATCACACCTGTTGAATGATTGGCTGTTTGAGCCTGTGTTTACCTTTTCTGAGGCAAAGTTAAGTTCGCCAGTTAAAAATTAAGAAGGACAAGATTTTTTATGTACATCATTTTATTTTTGATGTTATATTTTGTGGTTATGTTGGAGGAAAAGCTGCCACTTTTATCCACAGGGGCCTCAAAAATCAACACAACATGAACGTTTCTCGTCGAAGCTTTAACTTTAACTTTAACCACTGTTTTGTTTTTTTGCTAGCTGGTGGCTGGTGCTAATTTTGAGCTCTGCCCAGAGCCCAATATGTCATTTAAACTGTTGGTTTTATCTGATGACAGTCTGGACATAAATTATAAGATCTAAGATTTAATAGATGTGGATGGACAGAAGCAGAAAATCCTCACATTTAAGAAGCTGAAACCAGAGAACTTTTGGAATTTTTGCCTTAAAAATAAACAATTTAATCCACTAACTCTTTCAGTTTGACTACAATGACCACAATTTGCAATGTGCCGCCTTAATAATGATCAAAATCTTAAGTTTTCTCGTCGGCTGACTATCCAAAATCTGGGTACACAACTCCAGGTGTCTCCCAACGACAGCAAAGCAACAGACCACACATGATTTCCGCTGTGACAAAAATCACACAGAGCAGCAGCCGTCTCTCGGATTAGACCTCCCATAAATCTTTGCGGCGTCGGGAACAGCTGCAGCGAGCGTCTGAACGATGAGCAGCACCCCTCTCTCCTTCTGCTTTAAGGCTTTTGTTAAATGCCACGCCAGCGAGCCGCGCCGCGCGTTGCAGGAAATTCATGGCCACTAAATATCAAGCTCGGGTTCTTGTCAATTAACATGCAGGGGAGATATTAGACAGAACAAAGCCTAAAGGAGCCTTAATGGGAGCCTTAATAGTCCTGCTCTTTTGAGAATGTGCGCTCGGTGTTTATTAGGCTCTTCGGTGGCGAGTGCGGTGCTGCACACTAGTCACACTGCTCACCTATAAAGTGCCCGGAGGGGGAAAACGCGCCGCCTAAATTCATGTTGGTGCAAAGCAAAACAGAAAAGAATATGATTTGAAAACAAATAAAGGGCAAAGTGCTTTACTGAAAAGGTTACACAGTTATCACTGAGATTTCCAACCAGTTTTTGTCAGAGCGCGTGAGGCAGAGAAAGGTTGATAGTTGTCAGGTCCAGGCACAGCCCTCACCCCCCTCAGGTGTTTTGACATTTTAAGTGAATTTAAGCACGGCGGTCTTCTGCTGCAACCCTACACCGCGGCAGTCTCCATGCCGACAGCAGCACTAGCAGTTGTCTCCCAGAACCAGCCCTGACATTTTGTCTTCTTTTCCCTGCAAGTGTGTGTGTGTGCATGTGTGCATGTGTGTGTTCGAGAGCTGATGTGCTGCAGCGCTTCCTTCCACCCACCACTTTCTTTAGATAATGTAACACATGAAACCTGCGCAGACTCAGGTGTCAAACCGCGGAGGGGAGTCTGCGTGGGCTACAGCACGAGAAGGAGAGGAGAGACGGAGAGGAAATCATCCTGTGTGTTCCAGTAAAGCTCAGACCAGAACCTGGAGACGGAGACACAGACAGAGAGAGAGGACGCCGGACCTGCCGCGGGGAGGCCCGTCAGAAACGATCCGCGTGTTTTCAATTAATTAATGCACTAAAACACAACAGCGCTATCAGATTTTTCCTTTTGTAAGCGAGATGCTAACATAATTAGATTAGATTCAGATTAACTGGATTATTTTCCTCTGGAGCTGCAAAACAGCGTGAAAGCATCCTAACCACAGAATTTTAATGAGCCGAAGCAGGGAAGTAATTATTCAGTCTCGCCACCAAGCCGCCCTTTGACCGATGCTCGCCCAGCGGCTTAAAATATGTCTCCAGCACATGTCCCCTCTGGTTAAAGGTACTTGGAGAAAATAAATATGGGTTTTCACATGTTTTCAAACAACAATTGACATTTTTATTATGTACTAGTATAGAGTTTCAGTACTGATATCAAAAAGGAAATACCCTCTTATCTAAACTCTAATCTTATTAAACACAAAAGCAAAAGTGAAAGTCAGACGTTAAATTTTAAACGTGTCAACTGCACAAAACTTCAGTGTGTTTTGTGTGGTAACAGAGGCTTTTCCCACACCTCTTATCAGGCCTGCTTTAATGTTTATTATGCTTAAAGCTTCTTATAATTCAGACTTTTTTGAGTTTCAGTTAGCTGCACGCTATATCTGAGCTTGACTTAAAGGGGAAATCTGTAATATTTGCTGCAATACAACATAAAATGACCATGATGTGTCATCAGAGATTAAAGGAAACAAAGTGGAAATACTGGCTGCTCTCACATCAGTGCTGCAGCTGTGGTTTCCTCCTTAAGTTATTGTTTGCAAACTTTATGTAAACCAGAGTTAAAATTAGCGCCGAATGTTCACCGAATGAGTCAGTGTCCTTTTATGAGTCACAAGAAATCAATAACAATCTCGCAGAAGGTGTAGATGTTCCAAACGGTTAAATTGAGCAATATGTTAATGGAGTCTGGCAGAGAGTGAGACAGACAGTCACTGAACTCAAACTCCAGAGGGTGTATTTTTTAGAGCAGCGGGCTTTTGTCTTCGGGATAACGGGCTTAACTTTACATTGACAGACAACTGACAGTTACAAACAGCTGATCGGCGACTCGTCATCGCTGGTTTTAGTTTATGGTTAAAAAAACAAAACAAAACACTATTTAAGTGATCCTTAAATTGAGGTTTTTGATTTCAAGAGATTTGGCAGTTTTCATGTGGATGTCCAGTCAGTGTTGATGGTAAATGTAGTCAACTGATGCATTAACTTCCTCAGCGCTACTACACTGACCAAGATGGAGCCATGCAGCAGTGCCTACATGTACCAGGATGCATTGCACGCAAGCTTCAGTTACTTTGTTTGCCAAAAAGCAAAATGCCTTCTGGCTATCCTGAGGAGGAAGCTAGAAATCAAAGCTATATCAGCCTGTAGTTCTTCCTGCATCATTGTGACATCACTGGATGCAGGAAGAACTACAGATTTTGCAGAAGGAGAACAGCTTCAATAGAACGTATACACTGACTGGACATCCACGTGAAAAGTGCAGAATTTTCCCTTTAAATCACAAACAATCTCATCGTGGAATAAATCAGATTTAGAATAAAACCAAACGTTCGATGGACTTTCAGTATTTCAGTTTTTTTGTTGCTCTGTTCTTCAGTGCAGAAAAAAAAGGACTGAGTTTTGATATCGAGCTCCACAGAGCATCAAACATCAGTTGTTTTTTTTTGTAGTTGAGAAACACAACTGAAAATTCTCCATCTTTCATCTAAGTAGGTCATTTCAACAGCAGCAGAAAACTCAGTGTAACACAGTGCAGAAATGCAAAGGACACATGTAAGGACATAATCTGGTAAAAGTCTGCAGGCTGGCCCGTTTACGAGCGGCCACGGAACATATTTGATGTCATTCCCACACAGAAACATCAAACAGTCATATGTACGGTGGTCAGAGTCGGAGCTGCTGACGCCTCAAATTTCCTGCTTGAAGCGCATCAAAGAAATGTCATATAATGTACGCGCGTTATTGCTTTCATTGCATTTTGGCCTTAAGGTTCCCAACGAGCAGCAGAGCGGCTCTCTGACGCTGCTGCTGCCAGACAACAAACGATAAGAGCGTGCTGGAGGGCGCGGGATCAACATTTAGGACTTCTGCATTAACGCGAGGCGTTCCGAGTTTCTCTCTCCAGCTCCTGTTCTGTAATTCCTTCACAACTCTAATGCTTTGTTAATGAAATGCATCCTTGTGTTTTGAGCTTTGTTTGTTGTGCTGTTTGCCTGCACAAAGACTCCGTGATATCTGCACAAGCGAGGATAACAAGGCTGCCAATTAGCCAGACTTCCACTTCACCTCCCCGTTAGCACTGAGGATTCTGGGGGCAGATTTACCTCCCATTACGTCCCATTACAGTTAGGTTAGGGTTAAATTACAGCATCAGAGGTTCAGCTACTTTCTTCTTGTACCCTTATCTTGTAAAGCAGACTGGGACTCTGAAACACTTAATTGGTTCCAGAAATGTTGTACCACACATCCAGTTTCTTGTCACTCCTGACCTGTGGCCTTTTACTGCACATGATCTTTAAAAAACTGCAGCTTCCTCCACTGTGAGATACAGTAGCACTTCTGGGGAAGTCATAACACACTGTCTGATTATCGGCTCAACTTGTTTAGGAAGAAAAAAAAAACAAAACAAAAAAAAACAGAAGCTGCAAAAACTGTCAGTCGCAAAACCCCCAACACCACATGGTGTGATTAAGAGTGTGTGAAAATTACTTTGCAAGCAAGCAGAGACGTTGAAGCAGTTAGCTAACGGTAACAGATGATTCAAATAATTAGCTATAATAAGCGATGTTAATTAAATAGGCTACAACTACAGCACTTCTGAAACAGGGCTACAAGGTGCATTATGGTCAATAAAAGCATGTGCATAAATAAATGCAACAAACACAAGCAATGGATGAACAATTTAAATAGCTACAAGTAATTTATAAGTGGTTGAAATAGTCAGCTAGCAGGCCTGGATAAAGGATTGAAATAGAGGGCTAAAATTCATGGCTAATGGTTAAAATAGTGAAATTGTTGAGTTTGCAAAAGATCAAGTCTAAATCGCTGAAATGATTAACTAAAAGTCCTGGCTAATATATAAAATACCTAAAAGTTGTGGTGAAATGGTTGAGTTAACTAAAGATCAGGGCTAAATGGTTGAAATAGCTAAAAAATAATAGATATGTGGTTCAAAGCGTCAGATAAAAGCAAAGGCTAGATGGTCAAAACAGCTAAAAGTAAAGGATAATTGTTTAAAATAGTTAGCTAACAGCTGAAACAACCTTCTTCTTGTACTCCAAGGACAGATGCAAACAACCAAACTCAACTTCACAACAACAGCTCAATTGTATGAAAAAATAACAACAGCAACATTGACTTTTATATCATTAATAGTTCAATAACATCCAGGGAACCCCTGGCAGACAGCAGCAGAGCACCTCTCTGTTTACTGGCCCCTCTCTGTGTGTGTGTCTTGACTTGTGTGTGTATCTGTGTCTGCTGTGATGCCTTCAAGGATCGACAGCCACAGGCCCTGAGAAAAACCCAGACAAACTGAACAGAAACTTCGGTCCACGCAACAAAGAAATGCTCCGATGGCCAATTACCATCATAAAAGAACACTGGCTGGAAGGAAACAGAGCCGGCATCTAAGTCTGCTTAAAATTGCAAATTGGGCCGAAGCCTTTTGAATGCAGTATCAAGTCTGACACTTAATTATTGTGTACTTTACATCTATTTATTTGCGAGTAGGAGCTTGGCAGCGAGAGGCCGATCTTAATCTTGCCAGGTCTAGTATGTGTGTGTGTGTGTGTGTGCGTGCGTTGCTGGCATCCTGCGGGGGTCAGTTAGTGAGATCCACAGGGAGAGTTGCTATAAAAACATCAAACGGCGGCAGCAGACAAACAGTTGACGACATGGGAGAGAAGAACGCTTCCACTCTGACTTGACAACAATCAGAGGAAATCAAAGCTTCGCCGAGGTTCCCTGAAACACGCTGCACCACCAGGACCACCTGACTCTCTGTGTGTGTTCCCCGTTTATCTGTCAGTCCTGAGCAGGGCTGAGACGCTTACAGCTAGTTATAGCTTGATTTCTGTGTAGCTAAAATTAGTGGTTGATCTGTAAAACTAATGTTAGCTGATGTAAGTGTTTCTAATGTAGCTAACGTTAGCGGTTGGTTGGTTGAGTGTGTCTAACATTAGCTGTTGGTATGTCTAGTTAGCGTTAGCAGCTGGTCTGTGTAGCCACCAACAGCAGTTGATTTGTGAGGCTAACGTTAGTGGTCGTTCTGCGTAAGTTACGTTAGCGGTTGGTCTCTGTAGCTAATGTTAGCGTTTGGTCTTACCTGTAAATGTTTCTTTAAATTAGACATTGAGTTCTTGGAGGACGACAGTATTTTCACAGCTGAAGATAAAACTGTCTCTGTACTGTGATGTTGTTCCTCTTTTCTCATTTAAGACTAAACAATGTTGACATTTCCACCCAGAGAGACATATTTTATTCACTCTGGTTTCACTCAGGTCACAGTGGTGTTGTGATGTGTGAACGACTGCACTTTGTTCTTTATGTTAAAATGTATTTTAAGATTATAATCCTGCTAAATAATCTCCATTCTTACTAAATGTAGCTGCTGTCTGATTATGTCTTTTTTTAAATTTGTAACTGTAATGGAAAATATTTACCTTTTTTTGTATACTAATTATGTAATCTTGTTACATTTAATCTGTTACTCCCTAAGCCTGACATCCAGAGAGGGAGAGTTAACTGATGTTTTCCAAGACGAGCCGTGAGTGTGTGTGTGTGTGTGTGTGTGTGTGTGTATTAAGCTGCTGGAGATGACCTGACCTGGATAAAGGCAGCGGGTGAATAAATAAATAAGTCAACCAGACGCTCAGAGCCCTCACACCTCTGTGTTTCTGTGTGTGTGTGTGTGTGTGTAGGTGTGTGTGTGTGTGTGTGTGTGTGTGTGTGTGTGTGTGTGTGTGGGTGTGTGTGTGTGTGTGATGATTATCGATGCAGACATTTTCTATGCATGAACGAGTGGGAGTTTGCATGACGGGTCAAGATCGATGCGCATATGAGGTAAAGACACAATCGTGTGGAGTGTATGTATGTGTGTGTTCCCTTTCTATGTATAATGTCTCTGAGCCCACATATATGTGCTTTATGTCTGAACAGTTTATGTTGCTCAGCGTGTGTGTGTGTGTGTGTGTGTGTCTGTGTGTAGCTCAGCTCCTTAAGGGGCTTGAGGGCTGATATTAATGAAGCATTTCTCTCTGCGGAGCTCCGTCAGTACAACAAGCCCCTGACGTGATTAATAACTGCCTCTCTTCCCATGTGTGTGTGTGTGTGTGTGTGTGTGTGTGTGTGTGTGATGTGCTTATCT
>JAJHUR010128420.1:2481-15863 GCA_027495735.1 Lutjanus campechanus
CTTGAAAAAGACATTTATTAGACACTGAAGTATGTCTACAGATACCAGACTACCCCCCCCCCCGCCCTTCTCTGTCTGTGATTGGCCCGTGCCCATTGCCTTCATTGGTTGGGTTGGTTACGTTTAGGCATGAGAGGCGATTGGTAGGGTAAGCAATATCAGGCTAAGCTTATCAGAGGCAGAGTAGGGCGTGAATTTAGAGAAATAAACCCTCTCGCGTAGGGATGAGTATCGGTACTCAATACCTTTTAACATATCGTCCAAAATAACCCAGTACCAATTAGTATCAAAACTTCTCCAGTCCAACAATACCTGCATTCGATCCTTTTTGTACTCAGTATGGTTTTGCTCGCAGCCAATCACTGCAAGCATTTGCGCAATTTAAAAAATGGCACAAATGACGCACTACTGCAGCTACAGCTAGCAGCTATATACAGTCTGTGGTGGTGAAGTTGAGTTGGCAGCTCAGTGTGCCGAGATGCCACCGAAACAAAGGAACAGGTGTCCACTGAAGTACTCTAGTGGTATATGTATCACTTAAAGTGTGTTAGTATTGTAATTTTTTGAACAAAACCCAGCCCTACTCTTCTGTGATCAAACAGAAAGAGCTGTGTGAAGATTATTTTATGCAGATGGTATTAAAAACACAACAAAGACAACAATAAAATCTGATGGTTAAAGCCAACTTGCCACGAAATATGAAGATACTGAACAATAAGACGATGTGGAAATGTGTGCTATTCTATTCTATTGTTCAACAACAATTCAGAGAAACTTTTATTGCAGACTTCAAAACACAAACCTCCTGCCCACACAGATGCACGCACAAAAACACACGTATCCGCACAAACACACACAAAGTGCTCCGTGCTGCTCGATAACTACCTCCTCTCTCACCCAGGATCTTCACCTCGCGGTGCCCAGGAGGAGGTTGTGTTGTCTGGGCCACACCAAACTGGGCCTGAGCAAAGGCCCCTGTGCCTGGATTAATTGGCTCTGTGTGTGTGTATTTGTGTGCAAGAGTGTGTATTTGCAAGTATTTGTGTTTGTGCAAGGAGGGTCTAGAACGTGTTCAGGCTGGAGCGGCGTTTCTTCATGTGTTCTGTGCATATGTAGAAGTACAGAAGTGTGTGTTTTTGAGCGTGTGTATGAGCATGTGTGAAAGTGACGAGTATGTAAGTGTGAATTTGGTATGTATGGACGTGTGTGTGTGTGTTTGTATGAAGCTCTGTCCTGTGTGTGAGCAGGCAGACAGGTAGACGATTCAATAATTGCACGTTGAGGTCAGTTATGGATCTGTCCGGCGTGTGTGGTTTATCTGGAAACCACAAGCAGCTCATAGCTGCCCATTGTGTGAGTGGTTTTAACCTTCCACCAGTATTGATTAGCCAGCATTGACTACTCTCCCGCCAACCCATTTTTGTGTGTGTGTGTGTGTGTGTGTGTGTGTGTGTGTGTGTAAACTATCTATGTGTGTGTGAGAATCTGTGGTTCCAACGTGTGTGTGAGTGTGTGTGTGTGTGTGTGTGTGGGTAGACTGGGTGAGTGTGAATATCTGTGGTGACATGAACGATTGCTGTGAATGTGTTGGAATTCGAGATAGCGTGTGTGCATGTGAGGACACCTGCTTCTGTGCGTGTGTGTAAGTGTCTGTGCGTATGGATCAGATTTTAAAAGGGGCAGCGTTGTTGGTGAGTCCCGGTGCTAACGTGATTGCGAATGACAAAGCGTCCAGGCGGGTTTGTTAGCTCCATAATGGGGAATCAATAGACACAACACAGATGTCAATACAACATGCTTTATTGCGTTAAGCCGCCTCACCCCCACCCTGGGCTCTGCACACACACACACACACTCACACATTCACACACAAACACAAACTCTATCTCAGGATGTATCTGCTCTGTAGTTGGTGTCTGAAACACATGCAGATATTAATGTATTCACACCTCACACACACATACATGCACGCAGACTGGTATTGCTGTCAAACCAGGTCGTACATGTCGCTACCTTCCTGCACACTCTTTGACACCTACATTATGTATTTATGGACCACTTCGCACATACTCATACTGTATGTACTGTACACAGTCACTGGAAAAGGCTTCACTGTCATCATGCTTTTAGCAAACGTTAGTATTACTTTTTGACAATATGTTCTGTTTCTTTATTAGATTTCCCAGAGTTTAGTTTGCAGAGATCCGTATCTTTTTTCCTTGCATTTCCTAAATTTTGAGCTTACGCTTTGTTCACTTTGGAGCTGCAACGATTCATAGATTTATCAATGTAGTCGATGGAATGAAAGTGAATCGCCAACTACTTTTAAAACTGATTAATCGTTTCAGTCATTTTTCAAGCAAAAATGTCAAACATTTGTTGGTTCCAGCTTCTTACAGTCTGTGTAAAGCAATAACAAATGGGTTCTGAATTTGTCACACCACAGCATGTGTTATTAATCACCTAGACAATTTTGAATGATTAAAAAAATCACCAATTATATAAAATTAGGTCTCAAAATGAAAAAAATTTGTCGTTTTCTCAGCTCTGAAACACTGGGGGTGTGTCCGCTTTGCTGTCTGAAGTGGCAAATACAACTAGGACCTGAAAACAACCTGAAAGATGGGCGCTTTGTCTAGCAGCTTTATTGGACTTGTACAGACATGTTTGAGCCACTAGAGCCAGAGAACAGCGAACTATCAACTCACTCGTCTTCAGCAGGATGGCATTTTGTTCTTCAGTCTTGGGTTGTTGGAACTAAAGTGAGCAGTAACTACTAGAGTGATTTGGACTGAAAGATTCGCTGAAGATACGTTAGTAATTGACCCTTGGGGAGGGTAGAGGTTGTTGGGTTGTTCGCGAGTCAGTTCACAAGGCTTATGTAGTGTCAGGTTTGCTGCTTTTCTTTGTCATTTGTGACAGTAAATGAAGAGTCTCTGGGTTTTTGACTGCTGGTTGGACAAAAAAATACAAATTTAGACATCACTTTGGACGGTGGGAAATTGTGATGAGTATTTTACACTTTTTTGACATCTTATAGACAAAATGATTAATTGATGAATCATTAAAATATTCTTCAGATTAATTGATAATGAAGGTCCTTAGTTGCAACTCTAGTTCCATTTACCTTGGATGTCAGAAGTTGGAACTGGGAATGACATCACACCCGAGTTGAATGCGTTTCAGTACAGCAAGTTGGAAAACAATTATAAAAATTTCCATGAAAACCTTTGTTGTGATTGATAACAAGAGATTATGTGGCGTTTTGCGCATGCAAACACCATAACAACATGTCAGTTGGTGTGTACAACTGATTTTACACAAAAGACAGAAGTGCTAATAAACAGTGTATTACTACAGCTGTCACTACAGCTGATAAGCAGAGCAGCCATCTTGGATTTTGTGGTTGGGTTTGGTGAGGTTCTTCCATCTTTTGTTCCAGTTGACAGTTGAAAATTTCTGACTCCCCAGTTCATTTGGAACACATCATTTCTATATATTTATTGAACTCCTAAATAGACAGTAAATTTATCAGTGATTTTTAAAGCAAATAGAACTTCAAGCATTGTTACTGTTCATACACAGGAGCAAAATAGTTCTAGATTTTATCCACCTTCATGTTCTGTCCATTACCTTCACGTACGCACAAACCTGTGTGTGCAGCCATGAACACACATACACACACACACATGCAGACCTTTTGTCTTTGTTACAGGAACTGGAGATGATAAAAGTCATTTCACACCATGGACACTTCCTGCTGTGCAGATATGAAATAAAAATCCCCCCACAGCCAAATATGGTCACCTGAACTCTGCTTCCCCTCTGCTGCTTGTCCGTATGTCGGTCCATCCAACCAGCTCAAACTGTCATTGTTACCGTGGAAACATTCATAGGCCATTAGACACACATATAGAAGGAAAGGAACCCAGGTAAACACCATCCTCCTCCACACATACACACATAAAGACAGACGCACACACACGTGCACCCTCCATTGGACAGTCATCTTCGTCTTGTGCTCTTGATGGTCACAAAGACCATTAAGGGCTAAATTGGTTGTACTCAGGCTATATTTGACTGCCCCGTGTGTCTCGCTCTCTTTGAGTTTGTAATCGCCAATCATATGTAAGTATGTGTGTTAGTGTGTGTTTGTGGCTATTTGTGAGTACATTTCTAGTATGACTGTGTGTGTAAACATGAGTACCCATGTACTTACTGAGTACTTATTTCTGGTGTGGTTGTGTGAAAATTGGTGTTTCCCTGATGGCTCATCTCAGTATTTCTGTATGTGTGTATATACAGGCCAGTGACTATTTTACACCCTCGCTAAATAATGAATCCTGGGCACAGCAGGGGACCTTTTTTGGTTTAACACCAACGCACACCCCTAATCGAATGCACTCAGCGTGTGCTGCCCCTTTGTCCGACAAGGTGTCCATCGATAGGCTTTCTCCTCAGCGCACATAAATGCCATAAAGAAGCCCGTGCCTATTCATTCGTCTCATAGCTCACATTCCTTCTCTTCACGCTCCTCTCCATCACTCCTTTCACTCCCTCCATCACTCTAATTCCCTGCCTTGGCCCAGCGTGCCACTGGGTGTGCTGGGCTGGAAGAAGGAAAGGTAGGAAGAAAAGAGAAGATGAGGGTGAGAGCGAGCGAGAAAGGCCTGAAGGCTGTTGAGCTGATTAGCGGCTGGTCTGAGGTCAGGGCTGCTGCTCACCTGCTAATTAAGCAGAATAATTAGGTTTCACACCACACACGAATCAGAGATGTGTGCGTGTGAGTGGTAGTGGCAGGTTGCTTTTTTGTAGTTTTTGTTAGCACCTATTGTTTTTTACTTACTTTCATGCAAACTGTCTGTGTGTATAGTGACTGGGAAAAGGTATTCCATAGCAACCCCCTCTCCTAGAGATTATGCTTGTATGTTACTAAATTGTTTTCATATTTATGTTGCATTATTCCTGTCTGGATGATGTTTACAGACAGTGTTTTTCACATCCAGACTCCTGCAACGAAAGTGCTTTCATTAAGGTAGGAAATATCTTGATTTTGAGTAGGTTTAGGCCAGTGGTTTTCAAACCTTTTGTGCCTAAGGCACATCAAAAGGCAAGCCAAAATCTCAAGGCACACATGTATTCATATCCTTGAAAAATAGCTTCTGTAACCAACCTAACTATCAAGTACTTGCCAATCAGAGTTCCCAGAGTGCAGGTAGGAAAAAACGCGTCAATCAATAGGGGGCTTTGATACGTCACAGTCTAATGATTCCTACCATCCGGAACTTGCACCAACAGTGAAAACTGGGATTTGCTTTGATGGAAGGTTTTTTTGGAAACCAAAGAAATTAAGACATTTTTGGGGGGATATAGAATTTGCCTCTGTATCGGGAAATGTGTGCATACAAAGTACGTTGTGCACTACTTTTTGTATAGTTGTATATTGTAATAATAATGTATGGTTGTGCACACCCGGACTTGCCTCAGGGCGCACCATTATGCCTTCAGACCACATCGTTTAAGAACCACCGGTTTAGGCAACCGGAGCACTTTGGTTAGGGGAAAGATTGTCATTTATGTTACATATTAATAAATAAATGTCATGTCTCAAGTCACTGTTGACCTTTAAAATAATACTGTAGTCACTACAACTGGATAGTGTTTTGCAAGATTGGTGGAAAACACATGAAATGTGCTGTCAGTGAACATTTTATTGACATGTTCACTGTAAATATTTCTGCAATTTGTCAGATATTTGCTGTATGAGCTAATTAGTTGTAGGGGTGGGAATTTCTTGGCACTTCACACTTTGTTTCAATTACAAGTCAGAGGGCTCTGATGCTATTATAAAATGATTATCGATGCATCTTGATGCATCAAAAATATAAGTTTTTGAGCCAGTGGGGGCCAGTCAGATTGTATCCATCTACAGTTGCTCCTGCTCAGTCATCCTCACCAAAACTCAAGAAGAAGCCTTGTTTATAATACAAAAACATGACACGTGTTTTACGTCAGTTACATTTCACCATCCAGTTGGCTCAGCTGTAGAAATGTCCAGCCTGTCTTACAAAATTGTTCCAGGTGATCATAACGTAGAGAATTGGGTTTTAAATTTCCAATTGATTTTTGTGCATTGACTCCATCTCAGAATCGATTATTTCCCCACCCCTAATTAGTTGTATGTAAACGTAATTTCTAGGAGAAAGGCCTGATAATAGCTATCATATAGCTAATTCAAGGGAATACCAAACCTTTGAATCACTTCTGGAAAACCTCAAAAGCTGACAGAAATTTTAAAGAACTAAAGTCAGACTGGAGACATCACTGTTAAAACACTTAGATTTCCAGGTAAATTGGTTTCTTGACCACACACACCCATAGGATTAAGAATCAAGACTCTAGCTTCACTGTTATGGCTAAAAAAATGTATAATCGTCTTATTCTCTTAATCCCAGATCCAGATCATGGCTAGTATATAATCTGTATTTCCAGGACCTGCCTGTCCAGTCAACCAGCTTCCATAAAAATCTGTTGGTCAGTTTTTGAAACATTCTGCTGCCAGGAACACAAAGCAACTGTTCGACTAATGGGAAAATATATCCTCACAGTTCCTCTTGTTGAATTTGTGAAGATGTAGACTGGGACTAGATATTTGCTGCCACTTTTCCAGTAGTTAAACATTTCCATCCACTGTACTGTGTAACATAATGAATACAAATCTATGTTTCAAATGTGTAAAGACCATCGCAATGCTATGATCCGTGTATGTTTGTGGGTGTATAGAAGGTCATACTGTGCGTGTGTGTGATCTCCAGCAGGTGTGTGTGATTATCTGTCAGCTAATGTCCGTCACTGCCTGCTGCTGGTGTGAATAATACAGAAGTGGCGGTCTTTTGTGTCAACCTGAAGGCAGTGATCTTGTTCCCCTCTTGCATGAATAGAGAGAGCAGGGCTTAGGAAGGGCTCCTGTCCTCCTTCACAGGTCTCTGACATAAATGAAGCCAGTGTGTGATCTCACGCATAACCTTTAGCTGCAAATGTGAGTAAGCTCGTCTTGATGCGCGCTTCTGCCGTCTCAAAGCTTTAAGACTTTTTTATAGAGATTAAAATGACAAGGCCGTGGATAAGCAGAACGGTGTGTGTGCTTGTGAGTGTGCATATTCCTATGCCCGTGTCTGTGTGTGTGTGGTTGAGTACACTTTTCCTCTCCGAGTGTTTGCATGTTTATGTGCGCCACTGTAATGTAATCTCGCCGTTTGCTGCGCCGCGGGGACGTTTTATGCTCGCCAACATAGTTTGTATTGAATAAACCACACACAGAGAGCCGACGCGTGTCCTTTGTGCAGCCCTTTTGCATGTCTGCAACTGTGTATGTGCGTGTGTTCCTAAGGAATAAGAATCCCTGCAGCCAACAATGCATTTCTTCCCGCCGCTGATACATTTAGCTAATAAAGTCAGATGACAAAAGTGGGGCTAGTTAGATTGGATTCCACCTCTTTTGTCTCCTCTCTCCATCCGTCCGTCCCCTTGGCTGGTGGTCAGCGCTGTTTTGGGGGGAAGAGGAGAGATTTAGGCCCCCCCAATTTAATTTAGCGGACAGGAGTTATGGTAATGAACGTGGGGCAGGGAGAAGGGGGCGTGTGAGGAGAGGGGGTGGGGGTCCCCATTTACCTCAGGAACACCACATCCTTCCTCTCCTTCCTCCCCCCTGACCCCTCCTTCTCCTTCAGCCTGTCTTATTGAGGGACCAGCGGTGACTGTGGAGGGTTTTTAGTGAAAAACGTAATATCATGCAGGAGGTGGGGGGTTGGGGGTGGGGTGGGGGGGGCTGTATGTATGCACAGAGACAGAAGTAAAGTGACAACAATAGAGGATGGAGAGAGAAAGGAGGGGGTGGGAGGGTGGACAGGCGCTGGGTCCGGCCCTTTTTAATAAATCTGAGTGCTCTGGTTAGTGCTTCAATCTGCTGTACTCAACTAACCTCCTACCCACATTACACACAAACACACACACATACATGCACACGCTTTCAAATACATACATGCACTTACTCCCTGTGACTCATTTTCACCCACATATGCTGTCGCCAGACTGCAAGCTCAAGGGCTTTTAGAAGGTGTTTTCGGCAGACTGTACAGCTGATGCTGCACCCAATTGTACTGACCACCAGATGTGAGCACAAAAGTATGAAAGACTGAAGTATCGGTTTACAGTATGTATTGTGTTAACCCTCTATGGTATGCATGAAGATTTCAAGAAATTTTCAATATTTTCTGTTGGACACAATTTAGGATGTGTTACCTAAAAGCAACAAAGAGTTATTGATTAAAATGTGAATAAAATATATTGCAATAAAAAATAAATAATAAAAAATTTTGTCTGAACGTTACCCTCAGACAACATTGAACCATTGTGGAACAGCCTATAGGAATGAATGTGTTTAAGAGTGGAAGCATATTACAGCAGACCTCATATCAACAATCTATCAAAATAAACTGTTTTAACTCTCCTCAAATCTAGATAGTGAGTCACATTTCAGTGTTTTATCCAGAGCTGCCCACTGAAAGTTGAAGTTTCCAATCATTAGTCTGAGACTAATCAGTTGACTGAGATTTTTCCAGCTGAGCAGGCGTTTATTTCCTTTGTTAGTCAGTGTGCAGTACAAACACAGGAGAAAACAAATCTGACTAAAGCTGACAAAAATGCAAGGAGAGAAAATTTTCATTATAATTTTTTTTTTATATATTAGCTGGCGCACTTCACATGATATGATAACATGCGCTGGTGGTTAATTGATGAGAGAAAGTGCAATGAGTGGTTGGTAAACAAGTTTCAGCTCTTTTTTAGTTGCATCATTGTACACAGAACAATTCAACAGCATGGCAGGTTGTAAACTTTACAAACTGAGTTTCTAAATAACCTTAAACCACTTCACCAGAGCGCACAGGGCAGATAACGCCTGCTTGTGTCCTTGTGCTTATTTTAGTCACTGACGGCCTCAAATTGTCATTATAAATATCTGACATCATGGAAAGGAATGCAACAGAGAGAGACCTTTTTTTAAAGAGTAATATGTTTTGTTTTAAACATGTATCAGACCAAACTACCAGACTCCCTTGGTAAAGCTGTAATTTTAACATCTTGTCAGCTTCATTCAGGCTCAACAGAAATAAAATAAAACTCAAGAAAATGTCTTGGTCTCTGTTCCAGCAATCACCAACTCTGGCTTGGTTGAAATCAATCCTTAATTCACAACACGGAGGAGTGTGGAGCGTGCAGGACAGGTGGCTGCAGCGCCGCTGATAAACTGAACTGTAGGAGGATGTAATCTTTTACTTTTTCTAACGTGTGAAAAACTGTTTTCACATCACAGATGATGAAGAGAGGCATTAAAAGTCAAGTCTTACTGGTAAAACATACTCATGAAAGCCTGATATAAGAATTTAGTGTGCCGCACTGAACTCGTCATCTCTAACGGCAAAATCTGATTCAACTGAAAGAAATCTTTATCAGGGACCAAGTTTGATTGTGGTTACATTTAATATTAATGTTGTTTTCTTTTTTCTTTTTTTCTTTTGAACTTAAACTTGTTGACTGTCATTTTCACTACTGTCAACACACTGCAGAAAGGTAAAAAGTGGCACTGCAGATGTGCAATTTCAACGAGCATAACAGACTAAGAGCAATGCTAGACAGCGAGCTATTGCCCACAAGTACCTGGATGGGCTGTATGTACTGCAACTAATGCACGCCATGAATCCAGTTTGGATGCTCTTTGAGTGCCCACTGAGTTAAAGCAAAAAAAAAAAAAAATCCACGCAAACACACTAGAAAACAGCTGCCGGCTATGTACCTTGCATTTCTGGGTCCATTTTGTTGTTTGATGGTGTAATTTTCTTATTCGTCATAGATAACTGGCCCAATACAGATGGCAAGATGTCACGTTTGGACATGTCCAGCAGCTCCAGTGGAGTCTAATAGCAGAAAATATTTCACCTGTCTGAATCATCAACAGTAAACATAAGGTTTTGGTCTCAGTCGCTCAGATGGAAAGAGCAAGGGCCTCTTTGTAGACCCACCATTTTGTGCCATTGCAGTCCTCAATAATATGTTAGAGTAGTCACAAGGCATGGTGGGGCTTTTTGCATAAAGGGTTCAAGTCTTTCTGGGCAGGAGGCACTGTTGCTGTTTTTATCACTATTGTTGTTCGTGTGACACATGGCACTTCAAACTGAACAAGTTCAGACTCATTCTCTGAGCCAAAAGGCACTCTGGAAAAATGCATGAAGGAATCACAAACCAAAGTAGCAGTAGGTTAGAGAGGGAGTTTGGATTATTTGAAGTGGAGTTGTATGAGGTACGTATTGATAGTCAGTGTGTTACCTGCAGTAGATGGTGGTCGGCTCAGTCACAGTTTGGAGAAGCAGAGAGGGGCAGCAGCATGGGAAATAGGAAATGTACTGCTGTGGACAGGGTCAGCAGCAAAACATATTTGAGGTATTTACACTAATAATGATTTTATTACCTTTTTTAAGTGTACTCTATATTTAGAATATTTTCACAACTTTACTTTCCCATCAGATGGCGTTTTCCAATGGGAATCTGCTGGTTTATGGGCCAAATATAGCTCTCTCCAAAGCTACCAGACTCCACTGGAAAAAACAATAATTTTATCTTGCAGAACACAGGAGTTGATGGTCTACCACTGCCTCGATCGGTTAGTTTGTTAATGTTATTGTGTGATTTTGGTGACTCCGAACTAACCTCTTAAAATGCCTAAGTTACACAATAACACAAACAAACTAACAGACTGAGGCAGTGGCAGACCAACATCTTCCCTGTTATGCATGGTAAAATGACTGATTTTCTCAATGTAGTTTGGTTGGTTTGGACAGCGTGAAATTTGGCTTGTTTAATGGACATTTCCTGTAAGAAAAGGCTGTCTGACGGCAAAGTAAAGCAGTGAAAATATTCTAAATATACTGTACATTTAAACTGATGTTTTTTTTAGGTGGGCCTTATTTTAAGTGGCTAAAATACATTTTGCTGCTGACCCTGTCCACAACAATATTTTGTTTAGCTTCCTACACCAGTACTCCTGCTCCTCCTGCTATCGACCAGCACTGTAGGTAATACGCTGACTATGGATAAGTACCTCACACAACCCCACTTTAAATAATCTGAGCTTTCCCTTTAAGGCTGACTGGGGGAGAGTAGGAAAATGCCACTTCATCATGTGGTAACTCCTAAAACACAGGAATATTACTTCAAAATAAGTGCTCCTAAAGTAGCTCACATTTGCAACTGCATATAGTATTTACACAAGTGAAATTCTGGTTAAACTATTATTGATAGCATGCCTTTCAGTACCTACAAATCAAAATATAACAGACAGGTATTGGCTGTTTGGTGAGGAGGGTTACCTAGCAACCAAAAGGTTACTGGTTCAATGCAAGCTGCTGACATTATACTGATACTTAAAGCCTCTAAACTGTTTCTCAAATGGAGACTTAACCTACATGTGACACTGTATGTCTACCATGAAAGTCTTTGGACATATGTTGAAATTTGCTGAGTACTAGAAAAAGTTGGAAATTGTTTGAAAATATTCAAAAGTGAAAGGATTGAAATGTGTATCTGAAAGCAACACAGTCGTACCGTTTTTTAGTTGCGCTGCATGATTTAAAGTACCTTAGTCGGCCTGTGAAGTTGCGACGTATACCCCCTCAGACACACAGAGGCCAGACATACTCGTGAGCAGTTTTGAACACATAATCGTCTTCACAGTCCGTGACTCCAATCTCTCCCACATACAGTACACACACATTTACTACATCAGATAAAGGAGCGAAAAAACTCTTTTTTTCTTTACCCTTTTTTCCCTCCACCCAGCTCTCCTGCTTATCACTGCCCCCCTCCTCTCCTCTTTTTTTATCCTCTTTTATTATCCTCTGCTTTTTTCCTTCAGTAGAGGAGTGCTCAGTCCAGAAATGAAATTAATCTGTTGTACTACACCCCTCCCTCCTTCCTCCCTCCACCTCCTCCTCCTCTTCTTCTTCCTCCCTGCTTTCCCTCCTCCTCCCGCATCTCAATCTCATTCTCTCTTTGCTCTGTGGGGAGGATTGGACTCGTCACTTTAACCTCTTCATATTGGATATGAATCTGTTAGCCTGCCTGCCCCTCTCTCTAACACTCCCCACCTCAATCCACATAGTTCATGCACACACAGAGAAGTGCATGTACACAAATACACACGTACAAAGGCACTGTCACACTTATTTACGCACATGCATGCACACACACACACACATGCACACACATGCACACACTGTACTCACTCACACTTCATTCCACACAGATATCTAAACAAATCTTTCGACAAATCCCAATCCTCGTGCACACACACACACATGTTGACATCTCTGACAAACGGTCCTCTGGCGGGTTTCTCCCGGTGCTTCAATCAAAGCCATTGATATGAATCTGGGCTGTTTTCTCCATACTGGCAGCAGCAGCAATATACCAGCTGTACTTTTTAGCAGCTACACATCTTTCATCAGGGCCTGTGCCTGGAAAATAGCTGTTTACAGCCGCCCCCACCCCCCTTTTATTCCTGCCACTTCTACATAGAGACAGGCGATATTGCCGGATTTTAGCTTTGGCCTTGGCTGAACCACCCTCCCTTATTAGTGGGGATATCGAATGAATGAGAGAGGCTCCATACTTCATATGAAAAAGGGGAGGCAGGGAGATGCGGGAGGGGAGAGGAGGGGAGGCAGAAATGGGGGGATGAGGGAGAGAAATGTGGGGAGTGAGCGAGGTTCTCCTTAATGGTTCCCCCTAGGGGCTTTAGCGGCCGCGCGAGCTGGTGCAGCCACATACAGTCATAGTAGCGAAATGGGACAGGTGAAGATCCTCTCCCTCCTCCTCTCTAAAGAGTGGTATGAATATGGTAAATCCGCTGTCCGCTTGGCGGCATGATTCTCTCCCAGAAAATGGCCCTGTGTCTGCGTCCCTCGGGGGTATAAGCTAAGGAGATTCTGCATTTAGGCCCAGCACTCACTCCCTTTCTGCTCTCTGGGGGTTTGAAAGGGCCCCGGCCTGCCCCAATCCTCCTATCTATCTCAGCACCGCAGCAGCAGCAGTGATAGCACACAACACAGCAGCTCAGCTTAAACATGGTGGCTGGAGCTACACAGCTATCGCTATCTGGATGCATGGCTTTTACACTCACACACACACATGCAGAGGCTCTATCCGTGTCAGTGTCTCGCTGACTGAGTGAGGTACATTTAGCTAGTGTTCGCCTGAGGCAGTGAGGGATCACCGATGACCATCGTCATGTTCTGTTACACACACACACACACACACACCTGTCTCTT
>JAJHUR010128421.1:0-11602 GCA_027495735.1 Lutjanus campechanus
CAGGGTAGCAGCCTCATCCAGTACAATGGCAGTGAATGGTGACCACGGATAAAATGTTAAAAAAAGAACACAAAACAAACACAAAACGTCTCCATCCTGCTTGTGTGGTGTAATCCAAGTGTCCGCGAGCTGCGGTATTAAAAATTAACCGCAAAAGACGCCATTTACGCCATGTTTTTAGCTGGAATGTCAACTGTAGCATGTAGCTGGTAGGATGTAAACATGGCGTCGATCTCGCGAGACTTCATAATATATCTTAATGGCCGCATGTGCGGAAGTCTCACGATATCTGTAATTGATTTTTTAGCCTGTTGGGTAAGTGCAACTAGCTGCAAATACAACACTGACATACTGTATTATCACCCTAGAAACTTATGAAATACATGCTAGCAAACACTGATCATCCTCACTAGAAAAACAGCTGTATATGTCATCTGCATCAGTAAAATATTACAACCCATATAGACATTTAGGCAGCACCCTCTAGTGGTCATAATAAGTATGAGGGAGCACAACAAAGAGCGAGAAAGTCACTTTAAAGTCATCCCAAGTGTGTTAAAATACAGATAAAAGTCCTGAGCTTTGTGGTGTAGATACTTTAAGTTGTCATTGATAACCAGAACTATATATATTTACCATAAGGATGAGTTATGTGATTGTTTTCTTTTTCCAGATACTGTTGTCTTGGGGGGAAAAGCGTGACGTAGAGTTGTTAGGAACAACAGACTTGGCCTTTCCCTCATATAAATGAAGTGATTTTTATCATAATTGTTGCAAAAAACACAATCTACAACACCATAGTGGAAAACAACAGACATATTTGAATTCACATCACATAATCGCCATGGATGGAAACTGTTTTCCAAATGGAAGGGTGATGAAGAGTTGGTACGGAGGACTGACAGGGTTGCTAAAAACACTCCCTACAGGACACGTGGAAAATGACAAAGACATTGTGAATTTTTTTGTTAAAAATCACATCACACAATCACCATCAGTACACAACAGGACCTACTCAGCTCTCGCTGACTGAGATGGAGGCTGATTTTCCGCGTGAAGTGCAATAAATAATTGGTAGGGATGACTGATCGGTCACAAGATTTTCACATATAAATTCAGCTATTTTTCTCATATAAATTGCCAAAAACACGACCTGCTGCCACATTACTGTTGTTTGTGCTTATAACAGCTGTGAGAGGTTAAGTGCGGGACATTTCTCTTTTATTCTGAAAGCCCAGCGTTATCCAGTGAAGGATCTGTTATTGTCAGAGTCTCAATGTTGACACAGGAGGCAAACAGAGAAAAATGTTGTGGATCATTTTGTCATAAAATTGACCTGAAGTTACTTTCTCTTCTTTCATTCAGACTGAGATTCGTTCCATTTCAGCTGTTTTTTATTTTGAATATGTTGAATCAAACTTGGCCTAAAAAGCTACAAATGCCACATATTTGGTATTAAATTGAAAAGGAAATTGGTGCTTTTTCAAATGAAAACTACTTGTGATTGACAGTTTCTTTCTCTAGTGCTGCTGTTTGTTTGGATTGAGTAGGAAAATTCTCATTTAAGTGAACCCTGGGTTTAGCTTAACCCTGGGCTAATAATTGGCCCTTGTCCACACAGAGAGCTGGCCTGGCTTGACTCACTTTGACTCAGCACAGCAGGGGTTTGTATTTCCATGACAACAGGGCTACTCACTTGATGGTGTGTCTTTTAACTGAAGACAAGCTTGAGGAGGCTCAAGTGGAGTGGCTGTAAAGTGGTGGATAAACCATTCATCTATGTCACTGGAATAAACACATTGTTTCCTTAAATTCTTCGCAATAAAAGTCCTGTATTGTTTCGTTATTTAAAAGCTTTTATTATAAGGCAGCACAAACAGGAAATGTTTTCATTCAGGGGGGTTTCATCAGCACTAACTTAACATGACTCCTACACAGCTGATATGAAACTGTAAAATACTAACTAAATTTCAAAGCACAGAGATTCAGTTAGAAGCTACAAAAGCACTGACAGCTGAACATAAAGAGATTTTAAGAAACATCTTTCCCTCTGCTCTCCTGCACACACATAGCTGAGCAGCACAAGGGGGGAAAGGAGGGTCGTCACGGGTTGGCTGTGGTAGGCGAGATGTCACTGCAGCCGGCTTGGAAGTGGGTCGGACTCGCTTTGGCCCCACCCCAGAGTAGGTCCGTCTCGGGTGCGGCTCAGTGGAGCTCAGCGCAATAAAATATGGCAATTGAAATGCTAATCAGTGTGACACGGTTTGATTCGGCGCAGTCAAAAGTGCTAGTGGCCATAAGGGAGCTGTTAGCACCAGGTTAAGAAAGCTTTCTCACTGGCACAATCCTGGCACATTCCAAAACCGGTTAACCCTGACTTTAGCCTAGAGGGCTACCTGGCCCTGTTTTTGAGCAGGGTTATCCCCTGAAAATCAACTAAAACCAGTGTGAAATGGGGCTAAATGAAAAAAGGAGCAGTCACAAAACATTTCCGAATATTCACAACAGTTACTGTATAAACAGGACATTTACGAATGAGCTAGAAGAAGTGCAGTGTGAATCATATATCCCTGGGCTTAGCTTAACCCTGGGTTACTAATTTGTGTGTGAAAGGGGGCTAAGTTATCCCAGCGTTAACTCTTAGCTCAGGGCTAAGGATAGGCCTGGCCTAAGAATATGTAGTGTGAAAAGCTCCAGAAAGTTCAGTTCAACGCTTCTTCTTAAAGTTCATATTTGGCTCAGACTTTTGTGAACAGGCACTTATAAATGAACAGTTACAATATCATGTTTTCATCGACATTTCAAGTGATTCAATTTTGTAAAGTGGTGCAACATTACCCAGGTTGCCTCATATTTGCGGCCTGTGAACGGAGGCTGCAAAAGCCAACATTCATCCAAACACCTCTGTGATGTTCCATGAACTATGAAATTCACTTTAAAGGCAACGAACACACACATGTAAATATTTGACTTTGCTTTTCAGGTGAGTTGAGTAAAAGGGCAGCAGGCTGTGTTTAAAGATGGATGATGGGATAAGAGGTGGGGGAGGTTCACAGAAACTGATATAACTTGTGATTACAGTCATCTCCACTGACCCCAGAGAGAGTGCGCTGCTGGCAGCCGCTCCGCTGTCTAATCTCCAACTGCTAACTGAGTAATTGGAAGTGAGAGCTTATGTATTTTTGTAATGAGCTGACAGCATATTTCCACTCCTCGCCCAAAAGGTTCGCCTAATCAACATGGTCACGCTGTTTCTCTGTTAGTGACAGCTCTCGCCACAATGGCCGTGACAAAACAAAACGTCAAGCGGTGGACGGATGTGTGTATATGTGTGTGTGTGTGTGTGTGTGTGTGTGTTTTGGGTGGGCTTCAACTGCTCCCCGAGCCCTGCATCAACATCAGTCTGCAGCCTTGGACGAGAAGCTGAGCTCAAAAGCTCTCTTGTCCTCGCTGCATGATAGATGATTTACATGGATGTGGCATGTGTGTGAATGTAACCTTTGTATGTCACACCAAGCAAGTCCCCTGCTAAACACACCACACACCACACACACCACACACCACACACACACACACACACACACACACACACACACCATGACCTTATTCACTTGGTGACAGTAACAGCAGTAACAGATGAGGAGAGTTTTCATGAGGCAGAATGCTAACAGTGATTGTTAATGAGAGGCAAGTAACCGCACATGCATGGCATGATGGGAAGAATGGTGATGTAGACAAGGGCCTGATCATTCTCCTCAACTGGAAAATTCTGCAATGAAACGCTGTGTTTGTATTAAGGTGCTTGTAAGTGTTATTTAATAGGTAATAAGGCCCTTATGAGATGCTTATGATCACTGTGTTAATACTAACATATGTTGTGTATGTTACAGCATATCATATAACATAACATGTGGCATGTATTGTGAGATTATAAGACATTCATAACCACCTATAAGAAACTTGTAAATGGTTTATAGAGCGCTTATGAATGTTAATAAAAGTCTTATGAGTTTCTTGTAATTGTAGCATTACAATATCATTACAAACACATTTATTGAGCTTAACTAACTTATCATGTTGTTAAACCTTTACTAAGATTTAATTGCTGCTTTATTAAGATTTCTACCTGCTTTATTATGTATCTATTAGCAGTAAACTATGCTGTTATTAACAGTTAACTATGCATTATGGGTGTACTGGATCTAAAGTGTGAACAATGCTTATTAAGGTTAATTAATCCTTTATTATCTCCTTATTAACAGTATGCCTTTTGGGGGTACTGCATTTAAAGTGTGAACAGTGCTTATTAAGGTTATTTAATCATTTATTATGCACTCATTAACAGTTATCTATGCATCTTGGGGGTTCCACAACTAAAGTGTAAAAAGTGCTTATTAAATTTAAATTATTCTAGGACAGTGACAGCTGCAGAGAATAAGGAGGGGCTGTCTGGAGCTGGATTCAAACCCAGGATACTGCAGTAATGACTCTGAACATGGAGCATGTACTTTACCAGGTGAGTTTCTGCAGAAAGTTTTTTTTCCCCAACTTACTTGTTTTAAAGAGCTGCATTAAAAAGTGTCTTTGTGCTTCATTGCTAAAATATTGTGTTTGTTTTTGTGTTGTTTTTTCTCAACAACATAGTAGTTAAGTGCATAGTTAACTGCTAATAAATGCATAATAAAGTATGTAGAAATCTTAATAAAGCAACAACAAAAGCTTAATAAAAGTTCAATGTGACATATGAGTTAAGTTAAACTCTATAAATGTCTTTGTAATGCTGTTATAAACAATTTTAAGCAACTGATATGCCTTTTATTAATATTCTTTAGCAGTCTATAACAAGTTAACAAGTTTCTTTCTCATAGAAAGAAAGTAGTTCCATTAGATTCTACTGCAGAAAGAAAGTAGTTCCTACATGAAGCAGCTCACAACAAGGTTTGTGGATTACCTTGAGTAAGCGGGTCATCATTGACACTGAAACACTGGTTTTGAATTTTTCAAATGTATTTTTTTGGTGCTTTGAGCACCACAAGCAGCCATTTAGCCCCATCATATTGGAGAGAAGGCAGACATCCCTATGACCGACATCTCCAAAACTCTGTAACTCTAGATGATTAAACAGCACTGCAGGTAGGAAGAAAAATATATATATTTTTTATTTTGGGGTGAACTGTCCCTTTAAGCTTAACCCTGTACAATCTGGAGGGTGGCCAATACTTTCTATTAATAACATTAAATTGAATTATCCTAGTGCAAATGTCATGTGAGCCATTTTTTTTTCTGTTAATGTAATTCTGTTTCTCATGCAGTTCTCACAGAACAGATAGAAATAGTACAGAATAGTAAAGTGATGCTTCATGACCCCTTTCATAGCTTTAAAGTCCATTTCCATGTCCGTTTTGTCGCTAATGCAACTTAAATTCAGCCTATAAGTCAGTGATGGATTTGATGAATCACAAAACTGTTTTTAAAGATGTGTGAAGAAGCCAGAGAATTAGTGAAATTATGTCCAAAAGTGTTGCAACAGCATTCCTGGAGCAAATGATTCTGTGAGAGAAATACACTGCTTACTGTAGGCAGAATGCCATAAACTCTGCTTCTAATATGAATAAAAGCAAATACAAGGACCAGTTGTTTTCACAGCTGTTGGTTTTGACTCATTGGTTGCGGGTGTGTGTGTCAAAACCACTGAGCATCATTATAAGTGCATGATGTAAGCTTGGTTCCAACACAAAGACTCGCCACAGTCAAGTTTGTTGTTTCTTGTTTATTTCAGCAAATGCTTTAACAGCAAACATGTTTCACTCGTGCTGCCTGCCTGTTCCTCTTCATCTGATTCTGTATAACCTAAAATAACCTCGGTGATGTCATCAGGGTCAGGGTCAGGTAAAATAATGTCAGCATTGCCGACCCGGTATCTTCTATCTGCGCCTAACTAACATGAGATTACACTTTCAAATTGCGTGCAGGTGACACACCAGTCCTTCTCATTAACTTCTGTGGAGAGCAGATCCATAGTCAGGTGACCTTCGTTGTCATAGTAACAAACATAAAGGTTAACGTAAAACAGCCACAGTCTGGTTAGGCACCAAAACTACTTGTTTAGGCTTAGAAAAAAGATCTTGGTTTGGGTTCAAATGTGTACGTTATTTTAAGTATCTAGCGTAAAACTTTACACGAGACTTGACTTTTGGTTTGACATGAAGGACATGAAGCCCCGCCTCCGGGGTGAAAGTTCCATGTTTGTTTGATTCAGGACAGTTACTGGGCAGGAAGGATCTAAGGAAATAGACCATCCCTACTAACACGAAGTCATTGCAGGAACATACTTGCATAGGAACTTTTACGACATGTTGTAGCAGCCTACCAGTGTTTCACTTTTTGGAGATGTTGTGATGTTTTAGCAACGTTGCAGCAACGTCAGTCTACAAAGTTCAGGAAACATCACGCATAGGACATTTAACAATGTAGCAGCTTCAACAATGTAGAGGTAACTTATGTATGCTGCAGTAATGTCATTACAACGTCACATGATGCATAACAATCGCTACGTTGCAGGGACATGCGTGTGTTTCCAGGGGTTCGATTGCATGATGGGAAATGTAGGCTCCATTGCTTCGGTAGTATACTGAGGACTTCAAGTCAGGATATCTTGGCCTCTGCTGCACAGATTCTGAACATTCTTTTTAAAAATCTGTCTCTTGGAAGTCACCTGACTTTACGGAAGTACAATAACTGAATCATTGCACCCGTTATGCCAGTTCAGTGAAGTCACCATTCATTCACCAATGTCCACACTTGGATTTTTTTGTGAATCCTTAAAAATGGTTATAATTTTTTCCCACTCTTTTCATCAGAAGTAAGCAGTTCCGATGAAAACTGTCCATCTGTCTATCTCGTCAATTATCCAGCCATAAAAACAACTTGAAGTGCAAAGAAAAAAGAAAAATTGAACATCTGTGATTCAAGAATGAATCCTCAAACCTCAGTGTTTAAGTTTTAACATGAAAATGGCTAATTCAATCCAACTTACATGTGTAATAAAAAATCTTTGTTGAATCACAAAATACGATGCTGCTGGAAGGACTACTTGAGCTAAGTGTCTGATTTTTTAATTTAAAATGTTTTTTTTTTCTTTAAAGATAAATTACACCACAGGCAAAAGAAAATGTGATCATTTGAACCTATGTTTGCGGTCATACTGTCCGCACAGAAAATTCCGCGATTATATTTTTATTTTTGTGCACAATTCAAGATGCACCTCGCTTGAGTAGCAAATATAATTGTCTCTGTCAAAGAAATTTCCCAAGCGGTCTCGAGTTACATTAATTTGTCTTCATCAAAATGCAAAAAAAATGAGACTAAATTGTCCTAATCAGTAGAACAGGCTCATAGAATTGTGGAACACTAAATTGCTCAGATTTTGTGTTTGAGCTCTCAAAATTGACAGAATGTACCCTTATTTACCTCATATAACAATATTCCCATCCTTTTTATTTTTTATTTTTTTATGCAATTAAAAATAAATAAAAGGTATACAAGAATGACTGAAATAAATAACAGCAGAATCAACCACCACAGCTACATAGACCAATATGGAGGCAGTGCCAGGCTCAGACACAATGTGAGCTTTGCCACCTGCTTAAAATATTATATTATTATCATATTATGGCGTATGCTTCAATGGTTTTATGTAGATGAGCTTGTTTTCAGCCTTCTTCCTGTGGGTGATAATTATTGTGTGTGACAGTTGTAGGTGGAAATTTGTTATAAATGTTAAATGATGGTTGCTATCCTGTTGGGAATATAAATAATGATATAATGATGATTGCTGATTACCATGTGATGGCCTACAGTTGGATAAGTACATAATTAAACTTAACAAAATTTAAATGTTGGTGTTTTTTCATTTTTTAAAAGAGATATCCTCACAGAATAAATGCACCAGTCTCTTAATAAGGTATTTATCAAGAGAAATTCTAGTATGGAACGAGGAAAATCGTACTGTGGTATTATGGTGTTCTGGCACCTCTAGTGTTAAATATTTTGATGCTTACAGCATCATAAACAGGTTTCCATTCACCTTCCAGTCACTGTGTTGGGGTGGAGGAGGAAATCTCAGAGACAGAATCTCAAAACCTGGACAAGTCAAACCAAAACTATGGGGATGGAAAAACGCCGCAAGAGGGAAGAGAGAAAATATTATATCGTTTTTTCTTTGATTTGCATGAACCGACCTTCAAACAGCATATTTGTTGCAGGACACTGAAACAACTAATCACCCTCAAGACAGTTTTAAAATGTCCCACAAGCCTTTGTGCTCCGTCTGCGTCTGCTGTAAGTGGAGATGTCTGAGACTTCTTGTTGGATTGAAAATGCTAAAACTGGGAAATAACAGAGGTGAAAAGGCAAGTGATACAAGAAGGGTCCTGTCTTTTAAATCTGTAACTCAAGCTGATGGGGATACGTGGGAAATCAGCTTTGGCTGAGGGCTTCACGGATTAGACCCTATCTGCCGCGCTCCCTCTGGGCCCACGCCCCTGACCGCAGACCCCAGCCCCTCTATCTCCAGCGCGGGGATCGGCAGGCACATGAGAGGTCAGCGTGGATTGCTTACGGAGGTGTTCCATTTAAAACGCCAAAACAATTTCCCTCTGACCTGCTGAAAGTCTGTTTTGGAAGTTCTCTTGTGCCACTTCACCCACAATGTGGTTCCTGACATGCGACACCGGTGAACCCGCGGTAACCTGCGAGGGCGATTACGTTTGGTCAGGACCTGCTCTGGGCCTCACACACTGTAAAAAGAAACTATTTGTTTTAACTTAAAAAACATGTGTCTGGGCTGCTCTAAAAAATTAAGTTGACTGAATTTGACTTTTATAGTCAAATAAACTTGATATTCATTGAGTTGTACACAAGAAAACATGTTCAATAAACTGTGGATATTAAGTTGAACCAACAAGCCTTCAGTCACACTCACATTAAACTGTATAACATTTATAACATTTTAAACATTTATTATCATCCATTAAAGGGTCTCAGGAGAGATTTAATTGTCATGTTTCTTTAGAATCATAATTAAATGTGTTGATGGAACGCTGTATATTCAACTCATCATTTTAGTTCCAAAGTAAAAAAAAAATAGAAGAATTCTGACATATTCCAAAAAATAAATACTAAAAGTATAAAGTACAAAAGTATAATTAACTTAAACAAATAAAACTTAAATAATTAAGTTAATGAGAAAAGATAACAATGTAAAAATAAACAGTTAGTGTCTGGGCTACCTTAAAAAATTGAGTTGACAAGAGAAGTTGAGGAAATTTTGTTTGATTCACAAAATATAAACTTGTCAAGTCAAATAAACTTGATATTAATTCAATATTCAGTAAGCTTAAGATATTAAATTGAACCAACAACTCTTCAGTCACACCGAGAAACATTAATTAATTCATTCATTTATTACAATTTAATTACATTTTAATTGTAGGAACAGAATTCAATACTAACCTTTATCATGGTTGGCTGTATTTTTAAAACAAGCTTCCATGACTTAACTTAAAGTGTCCTAAAGACACCCAGCAAGTTTTCATCATATATGTTTTCTTTAAACTATAAAAAAGGAAAAGTATCAGGAGAGTCTCACACAATGCATGCTGGGAAGTCTGCTGATCATTTTTCTTTAGAAACTTAATCAAATAAGTTGAACTCTGTAAAGTACATTTATGAAACTCATCATTTCAAGTCAAAAGTCTTCAAATTCCTTAAATATTCTGGAAATAAATACTACAAATTTTAAGTATAATTAACTTGAATGCATAAAACGTATAATTAAGTTTTTTAAATTTTAAGCGGCAAGTAATAAGTAATTTTGTAATGATTCAGTTGTACATGAGAACAAAATGATCAATAAGCTTAAGATATTAAGATGAACCAACAACTCTTCAGTCACCTTTACAAACATTTCATTTATTTACTTGCAGGTGTAACGGGGTAATAACCTTCATCATCATCTGCAGCTCTTTCATTATGTTTTCTTCAAACTGTAAAAAGAAGGGTCTCAAGAGGATTTTAACACAATGCATGCTGGGAAGTCTGCTAATATGCTGGTCATGATTCTTTACAAACTTAATTTAATGAGTTGATTCAACTACAAAAGATTCATTCAACTCATCATTTCAAGTCAAAAGTCTTCAAATTATAACTCATATGATCTCTTTTATTTTGAAAAAAAATACTGGAATTTTCAAATAAATTAACTAAAATAAAAAAATTAAATAATGCTAAAATAAATACAAAAATAAAACTAAATGAAACTGTATAATTAAATTAATGAGAAAAGATTACACACTGTAAAAATAAACTTTATTTAGTTAGTGTCCAGACTGAATTTAAAGAGACACGCTGAGGTAATTTTGTAATGATTCATTATTAATTCATTATTAATTTAGTTGTACATGAGAAACCATTCAATGCTTTCTGTAGAAACTTAATTTGATGAGTTGATTGAACTTTCTGTTGTACATTAATTTAACACATCATTACAAATCTAAAGACTTAAAGTTGGAAGAACTCACATTTCTGTGTTCTGAAAATAAATAGACATTTCAAGTTTAATTAAATAAATAAAACTTATATATTTACATTAGGTCACTGACAAAAGATTAGTTGATTCGACTAAATACCTGTGTGATATTTTTTTACAGTGTATGCTACAAACCATGAGCAAAAAGGGACAAAATAGACTTGTGTCATGAACACCAGAGACCGTCCCGGTGCGTGTTGCAGATTTCCTGCAGTCATTACAATCACAGCGGCTCACTCTTTCTCCCTCCGTGTGTCCTTGCAGTAATCTGGAGCTCTGGCCACCGCTCCGGGGCCGCTCAGGCTCTGGTATCTGCAGCACGGGGCACCAATCCATGCGTGACCATATGTAATATAATCAAAAAGTCAGCGCTGTGTTTTATACAACCAATCAGAGCCAATCAGTGTGAGCCCAGTGTGTGATGGGAAGGTGGAGAAGGGGGGCTCTGGGGTTGCTGGGGCCCCCGGCCGAGTGTGTTACTCATCAGTCTCCGAGGCCCGGCGCTCTGTTTGGATTGCTGTGTTTGGATAAAGCAGATTGGTTTGCACTTAACCCTGTAATATATGCAAAACTATTCTCCTGATAATACTCTTTAAGCCTGGCCAGTCACCACTGTGGCAGATGCCGTAAACGTGGCACGGCTTGAAGAAAAATGACACGTAATAAATTGTGACATGGTCGCCGAGGAGCCTGTAGCCCCCCCTCCCAAACCCTACACACACACACTCATACACACACAGACACACACACACTGCTCACCTCTGTGACATTAACAAGCAGAATATGAAATATGGCATTGAGATTTGCAGATGCAGGTCAAGGGGTCATTGTGTGTGTGTGTGTGTGTGTGTGTGTGTGTGTGTGTACAGGCTAAACACTGACAAACAGCAAAACAGCAACACAAACTTTTAATGTGGGTTTTTTTTTCAATAACACTCCTTTAAAATCGAAGTAAGCTAACATGTTTGCTTTGTTTATTAGGACAAAGAGACTATAAGAACTAGAAGAGCGGAC
>JAJHUR010128423.1:1004-11433 GCA_027495735.1 Lutjanus campechanus
TTGCATTGCACAGGATTTTTCTTATTTCCTCTTATTTCTAAAGTATCCCCATTATTGCAGAAGAATCCAGCACAAAAGCTTGATCAGCTCTTTTGTCTCCATTTCCTTTTTCCAGTAAACAGACTGGCTGTTCAGGGACATATACGTTTGACACCAGGCTTTTGATTTATTGTTAAAATCTGAGACCATTCGTATGAGCGTGGTGTCCACTATGATTCAAAGCATACCTGAGGGAAGGAAAATAGGCCATTGTATTGCGGTCGTATTATTTCCTTAGTGTTTCAAACGCGGATTAATGTATCCTGGCGTTGCTGTATTGTTCTTATCAGGGAGGAGGGCTTTCTGACTTTATTGTTGAGATGAAGATTATGTTGCCCACTGTGAGGAAATGCAGGCGAGGGTCTTTGGCTCCTGCTTTCCTGCAGTAGCAAGGTTAAGGGAAGGAGGTGGCTGCTGACTGAGAGTCTTAGAAGCAAATGTATTGTTGGGATAGTCTGGAAAACTCTACTCTGAGGTAGAGCTTTAATTTCTGGAAACCTTTTTGTGGCCATTTCATGTGGAACAGTAAAGATGAAAATGAATAAAACTAAACCTAAAAAATCATTCTTGACCAGTTATTAAATTTACATGTTTCCAACCTGTAAATCATGCTCACATCAATATCAAAGTTGTATTTACAGCTGGGAAAGCTCTGCAGTCTTTCACTTTATAATGTATTAGGGGAAAAAAAGGAAGCAAATATGGATGGCTCATGTCAGACAAAGTCCATCGTTCAGTGTAATTAAAACCAAATTAACTGGGTCAAATATACTGTTACATTGTCAAAACCCAGTTTATCTCCAGGAACATTTACATAAAACCTGCAACTTGAATTAAGATGTGCTCAAAGATACATCGTACCTGACAAAACATAAAATAGTATGTAAGATAAGAAAGTAATACATCAACACAACAACTTGAATTAAAAGATGGGGTGTGTGATTCTAGTCTAATACACTTTTTGTCAAATTCTGCCAGTATCTCAGCGAGCTGTCTGTTCTGTGTGAGCGCTGACAAAAAATGTTTCTACACAGCCCTGGCTCTGTAAACGGGAAACAAAAAGTGGCTCAGACAGAACCACACAACACTATTCCAGCCAATCAGCAACAGGTTCAGTTTCTGTTTGTGCAGAGGACAAGGGGAAGGGGAGATGGGGTGGGGGAGCAAGAGGGACAGTAAATCTTCTGAAGGAGCACTGAGGGGAGGGCAGTATTTGTTTGACTTTTGAGCTCAAATATCAACAACAATTCTTCAGAATTACATACCCAATCTTTAACCCATAATAATAATTTATTAGTTGATCTATATTATCTATAAGCCATCTGAATCTGCAAAGTAACTAGTGACTGATGTGGAGTAAGGTGGTGTAAAAAGGACATTTGCCTCAAATTGCAGTGGAGTATAAGAAGAAAGTAACATAAAATGGAACATTGTGCTTAAGTACTTGCGTACTTAAATGTATTACTGTCCACAGCTGGCTGTAGATTAAGGTTGGATTGTTACAGATTAAACTTTATATAAAGTTTAACTTGCTTCCATCTCCACCAGCTACAGCATTAAAATGCATGTTAATGTTTGCTTTTTACAGGAGAAACATGTAAAATATGTCCCCCTGTTGAAGGGAGCAGCTTATCAGAATAAAGGCTAACAAGTGCTGCTTGCTATGCTCTTTGCTGTTACTGTCTTTGCCTATTATGTGCTGTTAGCTCTGTTAGCTATGCAGGTAAAGGCCCTATTATGACTTGAGTCTGGTCAGACCTGCAGCTTGGAGCACTGGGACAGTATTTTTGGTTTACACAGGTCAACTGAAGCAGGCTCAGCAGCCTCCTGGTCAGCACAGCTCAGCCTCTGAGACCAAGGGGGGCCGGTTTGACAACAGGGAATACTGTACTGAGGTGATTTACAACAGCTCCCGCCGGGACTTTGGAGTCTGGGAGTGATGAGGACAGCAGGCGGGGATAGGAGAGGCGTGAAGCGGAGAGGGGAGGGAGGTCGGGCATCAGAGAGACAGCAGGGAGCCGGAATATTTTCACATTTAACACAGTGGATTAAATTAATGATTGTTGGACAGTGGAAAGACAAAATTAGACTTCTTGGTGAGTTATGTTTTGTTTCATGTGAATATGAAGTTCGTTTAACAAACAAGCTTGTCATAGTTCACTCAAACAGAGAAAGCTGAATTCAGAAGATGTACGATTTCTTATGGACAGTAGGTGAAAGAATGCTTCCTTTCTTGTCATTTTTTATTTATTTATTTAATTTATTTATTTATCACACTATACAAGCTGAGAGAACTTGTGAAAGTAGTAACCTTACTGTGAACATACCAGCTGAAACTACAAGGGGATTAGACTATCGCCTCTTAAGGCATGAAGTAGTATTTACTAGACAGGATGGGCCGGGACCAGCTGGTTAGCATGCTAACTACAGTAGATTTCTCGGCAACACAACACACAGATGTCTGTGACATAACGTCAGAACTGTTCATATTCTATTGCTAATTTTAGCTAATTTGCTGAACGTTGAACCCTGAATGTTGGGAAGGTGGTGAGCAATGATGCAAAATAAAGATAATCAATAATTTCCCTGTGTAGAAAGTACAGATATTTATGTTAAAATGTAGGGAGCAAAAGTAAAAAGTTACCAGAAAAATAAATACAGTAAAGTAAGGTACAGATACCTTACATCTCTACTCTAAGCACAGTAAGGAAGTATTTATACTTCCTTACTTTCCACCTCTGGGTACTTTTATTGAAGGAATGCTTCTTTCCCCACTGGCACTATTTATAGTAGGGCATATATTCACAAATACACTTAAATAAATGAAATAGGGAGTGATTTCAGACTGTGAAATTGTGCATCCTACAACCTAGAATTTACTCATCACTAATGAGAAGTCAGAAATGTGTAATTTATTTCCACCTAATGGGAATAAGGTCAACCTGTCAACCTGTCAGAACTCCTGACCCAGCAAGTTAAAATGCCATTAGGACTGTTTCCTGTGCTAACCCCTATTAAACTAATTACACTAATGTATGTAGTCATGTTTCACTCCATTAACAACATACATTTGTCACTTTTATGTCCACCGCAGCTGCTTCCCAGTATTGTGGCGCCCTGGCTACGTAAGCACAATGTGCGGACAGCCAGACGCAGCAGGTCAGTGGTTCTCCGGCCCTGAGTGAAACAGAGTCGTGGGAGGTCCAGAGACCATGGTTCTGTTTTTGGACATATAATCACAAACAGGAAGTCCCGGCAAGCCAGTCACACAGGGCCACTTCCTCCTTTTGTTTACAGGGGGGGTTGAATTAAACTCCCAAAGACAAAGTTGTACCAGTGTTTGCTGCTCCAGCATCCATTTTGCCCCCGTCACTCCAGCTCCTTCTGTTTCTCACTCTGCTTTCTTTGTATCAGTGAATCTTCTTTCACAGTATTTATTCATCACAATGTCTCAGTCCTCACCTGTCACTTGTAAAACTATTTATTAATTTTACAGATAAAAGTTCTTTATGTTTGGAAGAGTGAAACGGCTACTGAGTTTGCATGTCACCAGATACATTTCCAATATAACACTGAAGACTGTGTGAAAAAAAATTGGAAATTTTGACTAAATCTGAGTCTAACACCAGTTTCACACCACTGTTTGTGCTGCTACAGTAAACTGAAGCATAATCCTACAGAACAGCTACCAGCAAGTAGGACATCATACACACATTATGTCTGAGTTCCAGATTTGATTGTCGGCACAGTTATATGACTGCAGAAATTTAGAAATGGCTGCCATCATAGCTTCTACTTCCAATCAATGTTGCAATGCCATTGGAAAGAAGAAAGACATCATCAGTCGCTCCCTCAAAACATACAACATATACACAGTATGTTTACATTCGAGTTACAAAGTCCTCTAGTGGCCAAAGATGTAGTATGACTCAAGTCTGTCAGGAGCAAAGGGGGAAGTCATTGAAGATATGAGGGATTCACAAAGTTCATTTTAGGTAGTTCTTATCACACAAACATATTTTCAAGTGTTCATTTTTCTGATCAGTTTTATTTTAATTAATTGCTTGATTATATAAAAATGGGGTTTCATGCCATGTTTGACAGCTGAACTCTGCTCACGACTGTGTCAGCCGGCTGTATGGGCAGGAACTCTACTCCTACTACTACTCCACAGACTCTGGCTCCAAATGATGTCACCAGCTCAAGATGGCAGCATACGTATCTGTGATATTTTGGCTTCAGCTTTGTACAGTGGTCTGAAGTGGAGACGTGTTGTCCAGCTTTTATTTATGTCAATGGTTTGTATCATGGTTTCAAGAATCTTGAATAGAACCGGTTCAAGAACCAGAGCTAATTTGGTGGAAGACCACCAAGAATGATACTCTTGGATTTTGAGTGGGTCAACAATATGCTTCAGACTTAAATGAGGAAGATCAAAGTTCCCATTTACAACCAGAAGTCAACACTGGTTTCTTTTAACCATGATCACCTCACCAAGATGTTATTGTTTGGCCATGATGACAAAGCTCGTCTAACCTACACAAAGACTGAAGCCCGAAGTGCCATCTTTCCCAACCTTAAACAAATCATTGTTGTGCTTAAACTTAACCAAACCTTAATCATGGTAGTGTCGGAAAAAGAACATGAAAATCATTTTCATTATTGTGTTTTTTAATGTTTTTTGAAAAGAAACGACAAACATGCTGCCCTGATAATAAGGGCTTTAGATCAGACGTCATTTGACTTGGTTTGGAATATCGTCACGTCACACAAAGTAGGCGTCTACTTGTTTGGAGGACTTAGCAGGGGAATTCAGAGATACACCTGTCCTCCATTCCTCCTACAGTGACATTAGTATCCTCAGTGACAGTGACTCGTCAGCATGTTTGGGGTGGAAGTTCAGTTTAATCAGGTGCTTTTTCCCAATGCTGCGCTTGTACATTTGGTGTGAAAATTAGGTCGGGAGAGGGCAGGAGTTATCCCAGTGGGGACTCGGCTTGGTAATTGGAGGGTTCAATTACAAAACAGAACACAGAACAAAGAACAGGCTGGTAGTTGGAAAGGTGTCACTTCACCTCCTGGGTACTATTGAGATGTCCTTGAGCAAGGCACCAAACCCCTAACTGCTCGGGAGGCGCCATTATGTGGCAACCCATCAATCTATAACATCTCTCTCCACAATTGCATGTCTATGCATCCTGTATGTGCATGTCTATAGGTCTCTGTGTGTGTAATAATGCAGTGAAATTTCCTCTCAGTGATTATTTAAGTAATATTCTACTCTAGCATTGAAGCCTGTAATTATACGGGCAGGGATGTGATCGAATGGAGACAACAGTTGCATCTATAGTTGATCACTCACTCCAGGAACTGCACAAACATAATGATACACAGTGCAGTCCACTTATGAACAGCTACCACAGTGCAGATTTCCCTCTCAAAGGAATGCATTTAGCATGTCGTGGCTTAAGATGTAGTGTGACACACCTCCGAGCCACTGTTCCCAGGGAGGCAGAGAACACCAATCCTTTGTTCCTTAAATATTTGATAATTACTGCAGAGAGAGCTCCCACTCCCTCTGCATACCACCCTTTATGTGCTCCGTCTACTGTGAAAAATACTCCACTCCTTCATCGTGTGAAGTCTCAGTCATTATGCAAAACTCTATTTCTGTCAGAACACGCAGTTTAATGGAAATGGAAAAAGTAATATCAGAGGCCGTGTTTTGAGTATGCAAAAGCTTCTCAAGGGGATTATGTGTTACTTTAAAAATGTTAGCTTCCCAACGTTACGCTGAGGCTACTTGCCTGAGGCACAGCCAGGAAAAAAGGCCGTACTTGAGCGAGTTTGGGAACTGTGTGGCCTTTCCCTTATTAGGATTTCCCATGGGACTCTGTAACTCCACTTCTCCTTCATCCATCGCCTGTTCCATCTTTCACACTGGCTTTCTTCTTCTCACTTCCATCCTCTTTTACCTTTCTGTCTGTTTCTCCCATCTTGATGTCATCCTTTCCCTCTCCTTCAGTCTTTAATTCTCTGTATTCTCTTCATATTTCAGCTGTCAGTCAGGAGTATTTCACTCCCACACATCCAGTGGCTGTGCCATGTGTCAGAGGTCCAGGCGTGTTTGATTCCCAGGGGCGGATTTAGCTGCATAAACCACTTTTTCCTGCAGTTTGAAATGGACTCATAGTGAAATATATAAATAGACTTGTTTCACCTTGAAAGGCCTGTTGTGTTGCCTCAAATTCAGACGAACTCAAGCATCAGTCGCCAATGAGATAATCTTGATTAATGTTGTTGTAGTTTTGCTGATTTGCCAAAACAAAGAGCCTATAAGAGGCTAAATCTGCCACACAAAAACACATTCACTGATGCCAACTTTTGCACAGTGATGTCACCTAAGGGCACCATATTCTCCAACACTGAATCACTTCCTGCAGAATAAGGGCCACCACCTAACATTATAGTTAGGTGCGTCACCTTTTCCCACTCACGGCCCTTTTTGCTCCAGTTTTGGCATTCCTTCTTTTCTTTTTATGTAGTTACAGAGCCCAGCCCCTCTATTGCACACATTTTCTGAGACATTACATTGAGACAGGAAATGGAGCAAAGAGAGGTAAAAGTAAAACATGAGCCACTGAAACCTGTCTGCTCGAAAGTGAGGGTGTGGTTCATTACTGTAACTCAAGGACAAATCTGTTCTGAATGCAACAGCTTTCCTCTAAAATCCATTTCTGTCTTTGTATGTTCAGATGTTTTTGTGTGCTCATTTGGTTGTAGAAACAAAAGCACAATTAATCTTGTTTATGGTTATGTTTAGGCATTCACAGGATGCGGTTAAGGTTAGAGGAAGATGATGGTTTTACTAAAACCATCTTTCCCAAACCTTAACCAAAGTTATTTTGCTAACTAAACCTGACCATATGTTGGACTGGCACTTTGCATGCCCACCATCCACCCTGAACACCACCCAAGTGTAATTCAACAGTGACATCACCCATTGATGTTTGGACTACAGTTTTGAAGCCTCAAGTTTGGTATTGTGGGAGTTGCCATCCTAATTTTTGCAACCAGAGCATGCACAGTATTGACAAGAGCATGAACATACTGTGACTTGCTTGGTTAGTGTTTGGGGACAAACACAACAGGACTGTCGAATAGGCGACTGGTGTTATGTTCCTGTGTGAGACCAGTGGACAATGTTTAATCATTTTCCTAAAACAGTTATGTTAAACTAAACCATAATCTTTTCCTAAACCAAGCCAAGTAGTTTTGGTGCCTGAACCTACCTTTATTTTGAAAGTGTATTTAGTCCCCACATCAATCATTATTGCTAACTTGTCCACAGGATGTGAAGTAGCATCAATAAAAGGTCTCATTCAAGCTCAGTTAGCTTGTTTGATACTTGTTAACAACACAAAGATGGCTTTGTGGCTTCATAAAATTAAGCATACACATCTAAAATCCAGCAAAGGAAATTGACTGAATAAATAAGATAATAAAAAATCAAAAAGGAAAAAATAAACAAATAACTGGTTTCAGTGTTGTGAGTGGAAGTTTTTGTCTGGCTTGTTAGTGTCCATTTTCCTTCCAAATGTTTAATACTTGAAGGGGACAAACGTCTATGCAAGCTTACTGAAAATAAACAATTTCTTTGCTAAAAATAGCACAAAATATGTCACACAAAAGTTAGCAGTACAGTACTTTTTTTTTTAACATTTCACCTTGTCCCACTTCCTGCCATGTTGTCCTGACCATGAGTGTCAGCACCTGCAGTCCACACACTGAAAGATGTCTGATGTGATATCTGCTCTGCTCTGATGTAGCACTGATCATTGAGACATGATGTGAAAGGCCAAAGTATCACTGTGCAGCTGGGACAGACTGGCTCCATGACCCTGTGGGATTGTGGGTAAATATCTGCAGCCCAGTCATGGGAATGAAATAGCTCCATGTCAAGTCTGTGAGCTGAACGGGGTTACTGATATGGATTTAACCAGTGCAAGGTCACTGCTCGGACTGAGGGGGACTTTCTGTCTTTCTCTCAGAAGGGAATTCATCGCTCCAGTTTCTTTTTCTGTCTCCGCAAAACACACACAAACGTCCTAACTGTCTTCCCGTGACTCCTTTTTCCCACTGTTGTAGGAAAAATATTTTCTGGAAAATAGCTGTTTACCCAATCCTTTGATGCTCTCTGGTTTATTTCTCTAAGATTTAATGTCTCCTCAAGTCCTCAAAGTTTGGACAATGACTGCAAGCCACAATAATGAGTGTGTGAGTGAGTGTGTGTGTGGCTTGTTTGTGAGAGTAATCTCATAATTGTAGTTTGTGCGAGGGAAGGAAGGGTGAGGATTAGCGCTCCTCTGTTTGTTAATGTGTGTAATGTCTGAATGAGAACAGCGTGGGAGCTCGTGACACGGTGCCACACAAAGAGCAAGGAAGCCGGGACTTTTGTGGGACAATGAAGCACCTGAGGGCTTTAGTGCGACACTCAACACTACAGAGAAGGTGACGGGAAGAAAAAATTCACACACCTCTCATTTATTTTACTACTATTAGACTTTTTAGCTGAGTGGGGGGGTCTTTGTTGGAGGTTTGCTGTTTAAAGCACATTACAGCATGATGAGGTATGATTAGATTTGACCTAATTTAATGTGAATGTGTGTTGGCCCATATGTATTTTATGCTTACGTTTACTGTGAACATAAAATTGAATGTCAGCACTTTCCCTGGGGAGAGTTGCAGATATTTGATGTGCAACTGAAAGCACAGAAAAAGCTAAAGAAAGTGGACCTTGAGTTCAGGGCTGCGACTAATAATTATTGGATATTGACTACAATATATGTCAGATTCATTCGGTATACATTTTTACATCTTAGCAGGTAAGTTACTCCAGGGATACAGGAAAGGTGTGGTTTCTTTTCTTTTAAGCAAAAAAACTTAAAATTTTCATGATACTTTTTCTTCCAGCCACAGTATAAATTCAGCCTATCAAATTTTTTACACCAGGATATTTAATCATTATGCTTTGATTAATTTTAATGAGATAAGATAAGATAAGATAAGATAAGATAAGATAAGATAAGATAAGATAAGATAAGATAAGATAAGATAAGATGAGATGAGATAAGATAAGATAAGATAAGATAAGATAAGATAAGATAAGATAAGATGAGATGAGATGAGATGAGATGAGATAAGATAAGATAAGATAAGATAAGATAAGATAAGATAAGATAAGATAAGATAAGATAAGATAAAACTTTGTGTTGCAGGTCAATCATGACCAATTAATTAAACCATTGCACACATGGGTAACTAAGTGGGCCCCAGAACTTTAGGGCCCTTAAAGCTCCAGGCTCAATGCACATCAAATGGTTTGTGCAAATTTAAAAAGATATCTATACCACTTTTAACACAATATCATCTGTCATCATAAGGATCCTGAGCTGGGTCCTAGTTTTGAGCATAGATGTTACATATTCCTGGCATATTCTGCCAGATCTCTGAGGTAATTTTCGATTTCTAAGGAGCGTTGTCAACGAACATAGACCAACATGCCTCTGGAAGCATTTGGATAAACCTACAACCAATCAAAACAATGAAATAAGTGATGTAGTGCTGAGCGATGCATGTAAGTTGGGGCGAGGCATGCCAATTGACAGTGCCAATTACAGGCAAACGGTACACTAAAATGTGTTTCTGAAAACATTTTAGGCAAGAAATAGACTATTTAGTTATAGTTGGGCCCCACACAAGCTAAAAATGAGTGGAAATCTGTCTAAATGGGAGGATGGCCACACATATCAGATCAAGTGAAACATGGGCTCACAGATCCGGTTCTTGGGGTACAAGGTCCCACAGGTGTTACTAATAGCATTAATGATGGCTCTGTTCGATTCAAATGTCCCAGTGAGTCATGACAATAAACCACCATGCAGGAACCTAAAACTGAAGCAGCCAAACGGAACTCAGCCTATGAAAATGGACAGGCTGTTAAGGGCCATCAAGTCCCAGTTTATATTTCTAAAGCCAGCAGCATTGTTTTGGAGTAAATAAAGTAAAAACAGATTGATGAATAACACTACAGTACTGATTTTGTTCAGTATCTACAGGATAATAGAGCATACACAGAGTCCTGCGTGTGGCTGACTGATGGAAACCTGGACACAGCATGAGAACCGTAAATCACAACAATGGCTCTTGTGACAAAATGGACGATAAGCAGCAATGTGCACAAACATGGAGTGCATACTTCCTCCTCAGCGGTGCCCGGCCGACAGAATCACCTACTGTGCTGCTTTTCCCAGCAGCACGTACACAGTTCACAGGAAGTAAATGTTTTGTTTTCTGCAATTAAGCTCCCTGTTTTAGAAAAGGCTCTGTG
>JAJHUR010128424.1:0-16533 GCA_027495735.1 Lutjanus campechanus
CAGGTCAAAAAAAGTGGAAAACTGGAAAACTTTGCTAATCACCCTACTATCTCATGTCAAAATGGCTACACTGAAAAAAGTCTGTAATATCATATGAGAGATAGTTCACATCAACTTTTAAGTGACAGATACAATATTGTTTGTCAGTTGCAAGTGGTTTATCCTATTACAAAGTGGTGTTAACACTCCCACTTAAACCCACTGATTTCACGCGGCACGTGAAGGAACGAGCTAAAAGGAACGACGACGGCTTCCTATCAAACACTTTGACTTTGCTGTTGCTTTGAGCTGTCAAGTAGTTCTGACAGCTGCTCCCATGTGACATGATACCACACTCAGAACGCTGTCAGCTGTGCCCCGTGTTCAACAAGCTGCCTGCCTACCACGCAATTAACTCCACTCGTTAACAAATCAATTAAGTCTTAAGCACAGGTGATCCCCTCCAGTGTTGCATGTTGAAAACCTGCTGCTAAATTGCTCTGTGTGGGCTGAAAAATGTCTATCAGTGGTATTTAGATTAATATTGCATCAAGAATTATTCTGATTTAATGTTTGTGATAATACAATTAAATATAAATAAACTAATAAAGATTAACTTTTGTCGCGCAATTTGTACTTGGATTTTGTGATGGTGAACTGACCAAGATTCAATTCATACCCATTCTGTTAGGACTGAAGTTATACACACATTATTATGTAAATTAAATTGAAGGTTTGGATTATTTGATGTAGGACTGTACGACTTGCTTATTGATAGTTTATTACTTATAGCAAGCGGCGGCTGACACACCCCTAGATTGGAGAAGCGGAGAGAGACACCAAAAAGCAATAAAAAGGTATCGTAGCCACTTAAAAAAGTCCAACTAAACAACATCCATATCAGTTTAAGTGTACACTATATTTAGAATATTTTCACAGCTTTACTTTGCCGTCAGACAGCCTTTTCTGACAGGAAACTGCCGTTATATAAGCCAAATATTGCGCTCTACAAACCAACCAAACTCCATTGACAAAAAAAGTAATTTTACCTCACAGAACATGGGGGTTACTGGTCTACCACTGCCTGTATTTGTTAGTTTGTTTGTGTTATTGTGTGACTTCCATGTTTCAAAAGGATAGTTTGGATTCACCAAAGTCACAGAATAACACAAACAAAGGAACACATCAAAGCAGCATTAGAAAGCAACCCCTGTGTTCTGCGAGGTAACATGACTGATTTTGCCTCATTTTGAACAACATTGAAAGAAAATGGTGGTAAAAATCAGTTTTAAAGGACTGTGTTGTATTAGGAGTCCCTAGCAGTTTTTTCAAGGTTGCAGTGACAGTGCTATTCTTAATTTTTCCTCTTATTTTGTTCTTTTAATCAAGCCTCTTGTTGAGGTCTGAAAGCAGAAGCCTCTTTTTTAATATTTTCATCATCTTTTAGGCTTTTGTTTGCACCAACTTTAGTTTCCTTTACATATCGAATCATGCATTTGTAACTGAGCTGAACTGTCATGTCATTGGAAACAGAGACGTGTCACCTGTACACGGTGAAGACAGTTTGGGGAGGCAAGTCATCGTGGGAGCTTCAAGTCGTGACATTTTCCAACATGACTCATGCAGAATATGTATTGCAGCAGGTAGCTTATGCGCTGCTGTTTGTAAAAAGTCAAACTTTATGATGAACTTCACCCAGACGGTGCAGGAGGGACACATTTTGGTTGGCAGATAATGTCTAAGGATCACGGATCCCCGTGCACCTCACTATTTTTAGAGAGGTTGTTTAAACTGTTTTTTGTCTGCCATTCAAATGTCAAATCAGTCCAACTGCTCTCCCAGGTTAGCAGCACACCTGCAGTGCGCACTCACATGCATAATAATGAAGGTGTACATCGGAAAACATCTCCTCTGACTCTTCATAGTTAGGATAGGATATTTTATTCGCTATATTTACATATTCTCTTCTGGGGAAAATAAGTGGAAGTGGGAGAAACGGAGGGAGAATCTTCTCAGTGATTCAAGGCGCTACAGTAAATCATGCATGCAAGATCAATAAGGGCATGCCTGCTATTTTTATCCATATAGGCGTAGCGCACTACGTGCAAAAGTGTCGGTAAGGTTGAATGTACATGGGATGTTTTTCAAGGCTGTGCATGTAAGAGGGAACGGTGAAAGGAATATTCAGATCCTTTACTTAAAGGTACAATCAGTCGGATTTGTCAGTTGGTGTAAACTCACCAGAAAGATGGTTGATAGTTGAGTCTCATTCCCAGGATGTCAAATGAGCAAAAGTCTATGCATTGTTGTTTGACGAAAAACCGGTCTGGAGGCGGATTCGGTGCTCTTCAGCCTTAATCTGGACATGGTCCATCTTGGGCATGACTCACCACAGCTCAGCGCTATGCAACTGGTGATGGAAATGTAGTGTGTCACGGTTTGACTTGATGTGGCCAAAAGTGACAATAGAATAGCCACATTTGGGTAAGGGTAAGTAAAATTGTAATCTGAAAATGAAGTCATATCTTAAGCTGTCATAGAAATGTAGTTGAGTAGAAACTACAATATTTGCCTCTGAGATGTAGTGTATTGGAGGTATAAAAATGTAAATACTCAAGTAAAGTCCAAATTCCTCAAATTGGTATACTTAAGTATAGCACTGGAGTAAATGTACTTAGTTACATTCCACCACTGCATATTGTACACCACATGCTATTTGTAAATGTATAAGTGTATGTACATGCTTACATTGATAGGAGCTGGAAAAAGTATGCATGTGCAGTACAGCGTGTATGTGTCTTTACATATTTGTGCTGTTTATTTACAGTCAGCCTTTAAAAGCTTTTGTTTCCTCTGAAATCTGATTGGTTACTTGTACATGTACATATTAGTGAGTGTGAAAATGTAGGTGTCAGGCAGGTAGAAACTGAATCTACTTCTAAACAAGTTATTAGCAGTAACAGCACATGTTTATTTCTTTATGTGTGTATTTGTAGCAGCAGGATGCATCTGAGCACAATGTGTCGTTTCTTTTTGTCGGTGCACTTTAGCTATGTGCGTGCGTGTGTTGCTATAACTCCAAGCCCTCAGATGAAATACTATCCTTTCTTTCTGCCTCAGGACAACATGAGCATATGAGCATGGCTACTAGTCATAAATCAAAAAGGAAGCCCAATGAAAGAATGAAATAAAAAAAGGAAGAGGGCAAGCAAGAGAGGCATGAAGGGAAGAGGAGAGGGAAAGGAAGAGGACAGGATGGAAAGTGGAAATGCAGATTGAGAGAAAGCTGATGTGCGTGTGTGACAATGAGATGTGCAATTTCTTCCAATTTTTACAGGCACTCTGAAAAGAAATGCAGCCCAAATAATATAAACGTGTGTCTGTCTGTGTGAAATGTCAAAAAATAAATATGTAACACACATTTTTGCATGATGTAAAGACATGTTTTGCATGATACGAACGCATTCTGATCTTTCTGACGGCGACTAAGCACAGAAATGAAATCGAGAGGAAGCTGAAATTATTTTTTTCTTTTGTCATGATTTGACTGTAGTCGTGTAGTTCTTTGTCAGAAACCATTTCTTTATCGCTTTGGCATTCAATCACAGACGAAAATCCAAATCTTCAATTTCCCATCTCTGCACCACTGCGACTGCACCTAATAGGCCTTTTTCATGAAACATGTTGACATGTCACAGTAGGAAAAGCACAGGCGTAAAAATAATGATAGAATTAATGCTGACTGAATTCCATTTAGCTGCCTCAGTTTCAGGGTCCCAGTGTTGTGCCTGCCGGCTCGCCGTCACACGGTCACGGCTTACTGAGACACTTGTATAGTTGGACCCATGGACCCACAGTCCCCAGGGGATAAATCCTGTGAATTTCAGTGTTGCCCTGTTTTTTTCCATCTAGTGCCACCAGCATGTCACTTACTGAGTGAAATGTCTCATATTATTGGATGGAATGGAGTAGGCCTGTCAAAGCTGTCCAAAACTGACAATCGAATATTCCCTCTAAAAAAAAACATAGGTGTGAACCACTTGAGTATTTAATTAGTTGTTCTGCGAAATAAATCTAAGTGAATTTACTTGTAATTATTTTTTTATTCAGTACTGAAGTGTGCTGCACGCTGCGCACAGAGCTGAATTAAACAGTGACTTGCAAGGATCACATTAGGTGACGCTGTCCCTGGGATAACTGGTTTTCTTATATATGATTACATCCCCTCAGTTCTTTACATGAGGAAAGGAAAAAGTAATGATGATATGTGCTGTGGTGCGCATCTGATGTTCGACCTCCCTCTCGCTCCTCTCTCAATATTTTAACATCTAGCTCTAAGAATTAAGAGTTTATTTCGACCCAACGAGAGCTGGTGACTGCTGAAGCAGTGCATGTATGAACCAAGACAGTACTGATGAGTTTTATTTTGTTTGTCAAGACTGAATGAAGCCTGTTGGTTCTTACAAGACCGATATCAGCGCTGTTTATGGTTAAACGAAATGTGTTTTTCTCTTCAACTTAAAGGTCTATCTTTGTAGAGATTCTTTTTGTAATGTTGTCAGGTACTAGAATAACAATATGAGCCTGATAGTGACCTGAAACGAGATACATTATAAGCATGCGTCTGCATGCATTCACACGTCATATGTTGCGCTCCGGCACTTGAAAGAAGTTTTGTTTAAATGAAATTAAGGCACACAATTTCAAAAGCTTTACTTTTGCAAGGCCATCTGGTTGGCAATCGCCAGTGGAAAGGAAGACTAATTACACAATTTAGCATGCAAGCAGTTTTTATTTTGTGTGTAACTTCAGTACAGTGGTACAACAATAAATGACGAAGATGTTAAGATAACATGGTTTCCAGTGGCTGCTGTTGTGGTGTCGCTGCTTCAGATCTGCGGGGTGTCAGTTACAAATAAGTCCTTTGATATGATGGGACTCCCAACATGATGAAAATCTGCTGCTCGCATTAAATTACATGTTCCAAGCAATGTCCATGGAGCAGAGCTGTGGAGCTCACTGCTAGATTGTGGACGCAAACAACAAAAAAGGTCTATTTAAGTAACTTATTCTTCCAGAGGGAATCTGTCTATTAAGACATTAAATGTGTGACAGGCAGGGAATAGAGCCATTACCATGAAAAATACACCACCGACCTGTATGTGTTTAAATATGTATACTAAACACACACATAAAGCACACAGTCGTGGATGCAGAGTCACAAACACATGCATAATGGATGGAGGGCATTATCAGTGTGTCCTTTCTATGCCAGCTGTGTATTCATGAGATGAGATTGCAGGGCAGGGACAGAATTACAATACCTTTATACACACAGATAGATACAGCGGTGACTAAGTAATTTTAAATGCTTGAAAAGACACGAGGAACACTTGATTTCTTTCATCAGGCCGGTCCTGTGTTGGAGGCTGTTAAAGGGTTTGGCAAAATAAACCGAGTTCAAGCACGAGAGGACGTATCTGTAAACAATACGCTGTGATCATGCAAAAATCCTGAAGGACATCCGCTGTTTCCTGACTGTATTTGGTTCAAGAAAAAAAAATCCATATCGATTTACCTATCAAATCAACGTGAAGAATGAAATCTGTACAGGCACTGGACAGGAAGTAGTACAACATTTTTAGAAATACGCTTATTTTCTGTCTTTCCTTCAGTGAAATGAGAGGACTGATACCACTCTCATGTTAGATTCGGAGCTGGAAGTTGGACGTGGTTAGCGTAGCTAGAATGAAGGTTTATCTTTTCACCCTTGTTGCCCTGGTTTCCTCCACAAAAAGTCGATGGGATTTTTCCATTGGTCTTTGGATTAGTGTACAAAATAAGCTCTGCTGCAAACAAAAGCTTATGATGCTTACAGTTTTATTCAGCGAGATAATCTCTGAACAACAAATGAACAATACTCTTGATTTTTGGAGCGTAAATGCTATCGCCAGAAGTAAAAAGCTAATGTTAGCCTAGAAACGAACTGCATCATGATCGCATGACTTCAACATGACTAGTTTTCACTGTGATGATGTTGAATGTTCCAGACAATCCATTAAAAAAATCATATGAATGCAGTGTTCATTGATTTATATTTATCTTGTTGGTAGGCACATTTCTAAACTCGAGACTAGCTGTTTTCCTGTGCCTCCAGTGTTTCTACTTAGCAAAGCTAACGGCTTCCTGACTCCAGCTCCAAACTTGCAAGAACATAAGAAGAAGCACTGATCTTCTTTTCTCAGAATGATGCATATCCCCAAATATTAAAATATGTCTTTAATCCTGCATGAACTAGTTTTTTGGCTCTATTCTCATTTCTGAGACTTCACTTCCTGCTATTGTGTGTTTCCCACCTGTTTGATTGGTTTCACCTGTTTCTTGTTGTCCTCCCCCTCTCTGGTGTATTCAGTTCTCAGTTCATCTTTCTACCAAGTGTCAAATGTTTCAGGTCTTGGGAATGTTTTGTTCTCTGAATATTTTTTGGATCTTTGCCATTTTTCCTGACCCTTGCCGGTTTATTGGATTTTTTAAAATCCTTGGCTGCTTCCGATTGGATTTGTTTGTCTGTTTGGACTGTTTTCTCTGGATTTGACCTTTGCCTGTCTTCTCACCAGTAAAGCTGCTTCGTCTCTGCCTCTGGCGTCTATATTTGGATCCAATGTCTTGTTTCCTGTTACCCTGCTTGTAGTTACAAACCGTAACTAACATGTCCAGCAGACATTAGGCAACATTAGCATTTATTTGTAATTGTGTTTGGCAATATTTATTTCTAGTAGGTGTTATGGGGTCTGGTTTTGTCTCTATCAGCTCCTGGCTTGGCTCCTCAGCTGCTGAATGCTTCACTGTGTTCACCAGCTTGTTGCTAACTTTGTCTGTCTGACGTTTGGTGCTGGTCACATAGTGTACATTATGTGTGTGGAGCTTTTTAGTGTAAAAAAAAAAAAAAAAAAAAAAGCTACGTGGCAGGAGCCATCCTGTCCCGTTCCCTGATTGATGGGAATAGGATGAGATGGGAGCCATTCTTCCAGGATTGTGATGGGACAGGAGTGTTTCTGTGGGATTGGGATAGGACAGGAGTGAATATCCACTCCCGTGTCACACTCTACTGGAAGTAGCGAGAGTGAACTGAAACAATAAACATGGGACATACTGTAAATCCTCAAGACTGATCGGTCGTGGGAGTAAACTTGAACAGATCAAGATAGGAATGGCAGCAGAAAGGCACAGGATCTGGCCAGAACAGGGAGAAATAAATGGGGATGGGCGGGATGGGAAACTTATCCTCCCATGTCACCCTCTGTATGTTGCAGTTCAGTGAGGAGTGTGATCAGACATCAGTGTGGGCTTCAGGGGAGTCTACTTGCAGAGGTGGAGCTGTAAAATACACAAGCAGACAAGTTTTACAGGGTTTAGAGGGAAACATGCATTGAAGCCACAGGGTGAAGTCAGAGTGGAGAGCTACAGCATGTCTTTTACAGTTTGTGAGCCATTCAATTCACCAGACACCAGAGCAATTGACTCAGTAAGAGTTCATAAATGTCATTGCAGGACATAAAATGGTCCAACAAGTGCAAACAGGACAAACAAATCTGCTTAAAAAAACACACACACACACACACACACACACACACACACACACATCAGGCAAAGTAAATTTGGATTCGGAGGACAGTGAGTGACAAATTGTGGCAATTGTGTGAGGGGATGACAATGAAAAATAAATGTAACTGGTGACTTGGAACCAGTGTCAATGGTATTACTGCTTGTTACATCACTTGATTGGTGCAGTTCACTGCCTGGACCAATCAGCTTCTGTCTCAAATTCTGTTGTGACAAGTCATGCGACAAAATGATGATTTTTAATGTTTATTCCAACAAACAGATAGAAACTTTCAGCAGTCCTGCTGCTCTTTATATTCATACAGTCACATACTGTGTGAAAATAAGTGAAAACTACCTTTTAAAAAAGAAATTAGGTGCAAGTTTTGTGAATATGAATAATAATTCATAGTCAAGTCTCATTTTTGTGACTCAGAGATCAAGTGTGTAAGGTTTGTGGGCGTCTATACTGACAGAATATGGCAGAAGCTGAATAGATTATATTAATAAGTATGTTTTCATTGGTGTATAATCATTTCAACACAAGAATTGTTTTGTTTGTTTTGTTTTTGTTGCCATGTTAAGCTTATCCATGGTAGAAGCACAAAGACCAAGGAAAGAGGACCTAATCAACAGACCTGAGAAAGTAAACTTAAAGCGATATTCCACCCCAGAAAGATAGTCCACTCAATATGTACTCACCCCTATGCTGATGTGAGGAAAACAGGGTTGCAGCCAATGGCAGTGAATGGAGACCACGGATAAAATGTCTCTATCCTGCTCGTGTGGTGTAATCCAAGTGTCTGTGAGCCACGACATTAAAATTTAACCACAAAAGACGCCGAAATGTCAACTGATGCCTCCCAGGTAGCATGTAAACATGGTGTCGATATATCGCGAGACTTCGTATATCTCGCAATATTTTCACATGTGCATCCATTAAGAATTATACGAAGTCTCGCGACCCATTTTGCGAGGTATACGAAGTCTCGCGATACATCAACGCCATGTCATTTATACTCTATTGATGCATTTTGCACCCTCTGTACACTTTTGTGGCACAAATGTACATGCACAAACAACTGCTATTAAATCATCATACATCATATTTAACCTTTTGAATGCCAGTTTAATTATTTCAATTGTTAATTATTTATTACAAAAAAACCCAAAACATTTTATTATTTTCCATGTAATAAATAAATAGTAGGGGATGGGGCTTCAGTGGTGATTAGAGTCCTGGATATGTCAAAGATTAGAAACAAAATTGATTTGATTGCATTAGTATATTTATGTTGTGCCAGATACTCCCTCTGGACACCTTCGTTCCATTAAAATCACATTTTTAAAATCTCACTGCCATTACAGTATAACACCATGCATTCTGTAATGTCAGCATTTTATTTTGAAGAAAAGTAGTGATATTTGACATTTTTACCGCATTCCACCAGATTCAACCGTTTTCCCATTATAGGCCGATGCATGAAATTCTTGTATTTTTGCCAGTCATATTATGAAGCCATGTGACCACCAGGGGGCCCCAAGAGTGATTTGTGTGTGTGTGTGTGTGTGTGTGTGTGCGTGTGTGCGTGCGTGCGTGCATGTGTGTGTGTGAGAGATTGTGTGAATCTGTAAGCACGCACTGATCATTTCAGGGGTGAAAAAAAGGGCATCTTTTGAGAGATGTGTTTCATGTGTCTTTGAAGAGATGCTTGAATAAAAACATGGCCTCCTGCCTTTGCTGTACTCAGCAACAAAAACAAAAACAACTGTTAGTGTGTATATGCACCTGGCTGCTTTCACAGCCAAAGATAAACATGCAGCTTGGCTGAGGGGTCATTTCATTAGTGAGCAGAGAAGGAGAAAGACCCGGAGCAAAGAGAAGGACCAAAAATGAAGAGGCATTTCAATGCAGAAGAAGCTTTAGAAATGGTCATGCAGCCTTTATCTGCCAGAGAGCTGCAGGACTTATCTGAAGAGGACACAAGCTTCAAGGGGGAGTCTGACACTGAGGATCCTGCCCATCCTAACAGTGAGTGGACAGCGAAGAACAGGCAAGTCTGGTCTCCATCTCATGCTGAGATGCTGCACTACATTCAGGCACCCACTAGCATGATGCCAGGGCCCACGAGATATGCCATATCAAGAATCCACGATGTGGCATCCTCTTTTGACCTTTTCTTCACTCCTGACATGATCCAGCTGATTTTGCAAATGACAAACCTACACGGGAGGTGTTCAGTGTCAGGATGGAGTGATGTGGATGCCCAAGAGATTCGAGCATACATGGGACTTCTCATCCTGGCAGGTGTGTCCAAAGGGGAATCTACCTGAAGCCTGTGGGACCAGAGTTGGAGACCAGTCTTCAGGGCCACCATGTCCCACAAATGATTTCAAATGATAAGCGCCAGCCTCAGATTCGATGAGTAAACTCACCTGTCCTTCTCGACACAAGGACAAGCTTTCTGCTTTCCGGAATATGTGGGACAAGTGGACACAGCGCCTCCCTCTCCTGTTCAATCCAGGGGACGACATCTGTGTTGATGAGCAGCTCGTACCCTTCAGAGGCTGCTGCAAATTCCGGCAGTACATGCCCAGCAGGCTAACGAAGTACGGGGTTACCGCAGACGTCGGCACATCATAAGCCTGGAGGTGCCAGGTATATACTGGAAAAAACTGCTGGTGGAGCTCTGGAGATGGGCTTGGGAAAGCGAGTCATCCTGGACATGACTGAGGGGCTGAAGGGTGTCACACTTACTCGTGACAATTTTTTCACTTCCTACTCACTTGCCTAGGAGCATCTGAGGAAGAAAGTGGCCCTGGTAGGAACCATCAGGGCAAAACAAGCCTGAGCTTCCCCCCAAACTGAAGCAGACAAAGGGGAGAGCTGTCTTCTCATCTCTGTTTGCATTCACAACCACCACCACAGCAGTGAGCTACATCCCACGGCGGGGAAGAAATGTCCTCCTTCTGAGCACCAAACACCGGGAGCCAGCTGTACATCAGGATGAGAAGCAGAAACCACAAATCATCATTGACTACAATCGCTGCAAGGGTGGCGTGGACAACCTTGACAAGGTATGTGATTGTATGCTTTTATTACTATATGAACTGATTCCAGACTCTATTTATTCTCACTGATTTCATGTGTTTGTTTGAGATAAATATGTATTTATTATGATTGCTTATCATTCACTAGACCCATTTCTTGCATTTATATAAAAAATGGATTCTATAAAATACTTGTGAATGATGAGGAAGCACATTTATTTATTTATATTCTTTTTTTTTCTTGGTCATTTGTAGGTGGTCAGCACCTACAGCTGTAGGAGGCGGACCCTTCGGTGGCCTCTTGTCCTCTTCTTCAGTTGCATCGATGTCTCCACCTTCAATGCTTTCGTGCTGTTCACTGCTGTGGATCCCTCCTGGAACCAGCAAAGAACATACAGATGGAGGTTGTTCTTACAGGAGCTGGGGAAATCCATGGTGTCCTCAGAGATCATGCGGAGAAAGCACCCTCCACGTACAGAAGCTGCTGCTGCCATGGTGGTGGAGTTACAGACCACTGTTGCTGCCCTTGCGGAAACCAACGATACCGCCATTGCCACTGCTGCCACCAGCTTGACCAGAAAGAGAGGTGTGTGCTGGTTGTGCACAGGCCTAAAAAAGAGGTCTTCTACGACCTGCACCAAGTGTAACAGGTGCATTTGTAGAGAGCACCAGGTCACATGCTTGCAGGACCTGCTGGTCTGCTGCTGGAAATGAACTGAACTAAACACACACACACACACACACACACACACACTCTCTCTCTCTCTCTCTCAATCCATTCATCTGTTTCTCTCAAACACACACATAAATCACATATTCAAAGCCTGGATATTTCTGTTTCAAATTTGTTGGGGCCCCCCTGGTGGTCACATGGCCACATGGCTCCATAATATGACTGGCAATACAAAATACAGGAATTTCATGCATCGGCCTACAATGGGAAAACGGTTGAATCTGGTGGAATACAGTAAAAATGTCAAATATCACCACTTTTCTTCAAAAGTGTTTTGGTTTTATACTGTAATGGCACTGAGATTAAAAAATGTGATTTTATTGGAAGCCAATGAGGCATTTTTGGCCACGAAGGTGTCCAGAGGGAGTATCTGGCACTACATAAAAAGTACTAATGCAATCAAATCAATTTTGTTGCTAATCTTTTACATATCCAAGACTCTAATCACCACTGAAGCTCCATCCCCTACTGTTTATTATATGGAAAATAATACATTTTGTGTTTTGTTTTTGTTTTTTGTAATAAATAATTAATAATTCAAATAATTCAGCTGGCATTCAAAGGGTTAAAATCCTGAAAATGATTCAATGTTTGGTAGTTTTGAGCAAGTTTGAAGCTGTTAAAGTGATTTATGAAAAAAAAAAAGCTGAAAAAAATATTGATGATGATGACTGAGGGAGCAGACTGACCAGCGAGATGAGCAGACAAGGGATGAGCCACAGGGTAGTGGGGACCAGACGGAGAAGTCGGGACCAGGTGAGCAGACAGACGAGGCAGTGAAGTTGGGACGAGGTGAGCAGACAGACCAGACACACTGCCACGTCACAGGAGGGAGACACCAAACAGCCACGGGGACAGGCAGACACAAATCAGGAACCCAGAGGCAGATCACTGGGTCAGGAACAGAAGGCTGTGGTGGTTTCCCAGAGAACAGACGAGGCAGGTGAGTCCAAAGCAGGCAGGGTTGGTGATAGGGAAACAGTCCAGGAAACAGTGCTGGGAAGTCTAGCATGGTATCCTGAAGAAACAGTCTGACAAGGAGTGAGTGTGCTGGAGAGTCTGATATAGTGGACTGATTGGGGATGAGCTGCAGCTGGGCTTGCAGGTGAGTGGAGTTGGGCTGATTAAGTGGGAGTGGCTGGCAGGTAGAGTGGAAAATTACTGAGGAAGAGGGACAGGAGGGAAACTTGGGATGCTTTTCATTCGGTAAATTGCTCTCCTCGTCTCCTCCACTCGCTTCTTCTCCTTGCGTCTTAGCTCCACCCAGCGAGGGAATGAAAGAGGGATGCGAGGAAGAGACGCGAGGACGGAGGAGACGAAACTCCGAAAGGAAAAATCCTCATTCCACAGTGTCAGTCCGAAGCGACGTCAATTACTGATGACGAGCCGATATCAGCTGTCAAACTGACTGGCAGAATGTCCGCACAAACACTTATTTAAGAACAATTCCAACATTTGACAGTATTTGATTAGATCTGTTGTAAAATTATATCGGCTACGGATCTGTGATATTTGTTTACTTATTTATTTATTTATTTATTTATTATATATATTTGCACCATTGTTATCTGCACAATAATACAACAACTATGTGAGAATGTGTCGATTTTACTGTGAAATTAAAAAACAAACAAACAGAAAATACAGACAAACGGCTGCTTTGTGTGATGCCACAACTCTCTACAATGAAATTAATTTATAGTGTTAGATGCCGACACATGACGGCGCATTATATCACATCTCATCATGTATTATTTGTATTATCTGTAGATCCTATACATGACTCTACAAAGTAAACACACGGCCGCAGGTATTTGATTAGTTCAGTAAGTGTGTGACAGTGATTCCACAGTAACTATCCAATCAGCATCACTCCTCTTGATAAAAGACTTCCGCGGAGGCTACACCGGTGTATCCTCGCTCTGAGCTCCTCCAGAAGCCTCCTCTCTCCTCGCTCCTCGTCTCCTACAGGTGCATTTATTTATTTATTTATTAGATCCCCATTAGCTGCTGAACTTAACAGCAGCTACTCTTCCTGGGGTCTCACCAATTTCATCAACTGAAAAAGCAGCAAACATTAAATACTTTTCATTATTTCACATTCATACTCACACATACACATGACATAGACACCAGCTCAACACTTAAAATAATACTGTTGCTCTACATGCTGACAATTCATTTCAAAATCACTTTTAAGGATCACTTGACAATGCATTTTCGAGTTACCATAATAGTAAAAGAAAGCAAATAGCCCAGTTTTACATCTCCAACCAGATGTATAAAGCACAACATATAAGCGGTAAAAAAGTAGTCATCATACTTGTTGGGTAAGCAGTTGGAAAATCCTTCATCATGGCGGAGGGGAAACTACTTCCGGGTCGACGAAGGAGAGAGGAGACGAGGAGGCAGAATTCAACGTAATGAAAAGCACCCAGGGAGAATGTGAGAACACTGGGGCAGAGGGATAGGAAGGGAGACAGGGAGAATGAAACTGTGACATATTTAGCTAGTCACCCAGCCCTATATGGCAAATAAAGATCATGTTTCCCAACAGAAAAGGGATCTATAAAAATCATCGCTTTTTATGACATCCTACATAAAGCAGCCAGTGATTTGGACATACGAGCTGACACATTAACATCTGCATATCACACACTTTCAGAATGAATATTGATGTGACAACAAATCCCACAAAAAATGACACATCTGTGCCTGCACTTCACCTCCTAATGAGACGCAGTCACCTTTACCGTGAGCCACCAAACTACCAAACAAGCGGAAAAGAGTGACAGAAATCCTCTGTTCACCAGACAGAAATGCCACTTTGCTGGAAGAAACGGCTCAGTCATGATAACAGAACCCGCTGTGTCTGTCTGACTGTGAAGTGAGCTGTTTGATTAGCTGCTGCATCTCAATATTATACCGTATATTTCTCTGTGAAATGCCATCGCTGAAGTAAGCTCCACAAGCAGCTGGTAATATGAAGTTAAACTGTCAGTGTACAGGCGATGCTATTTTTACATCCTGTTTGGTTTCATCGATGGTGTTAGCTGAAGGGTGAACTAACAGCAGACGGGTCAGTGGGTCAAGTGTTGGAAGTGTCAGAGCGGCAGTGAGAGAAACGCATTAACACGGAGATGACCTCGGGTCTAACTAATGACATGAGCCATGGGGATTCATTAACGCTCGAGAGCTCAACTCAACTCTTCTGACAACAGCAGTATGAGAACAGAAGCGTGTGACCAATTCATGTTGTACGTTGGTTTTTACCGTTTTCCCAAGAGGTGAGAAAATGTCCCTGCTCCTGCACTCTTTGAAATAAGGGTTCCAAAAGGGTTCTTCCTGAAGGGCTGAGGTTCTATCCATAACATTTGCTTCTAAAGAACTGTTTTGTGAAGAAAGAGCCTTCTTTTTTGGTCAAGGGTTCTTTTTGGTCAAGGCCAAGACTTCCTTCCTTTAAGAACCCTTTCCATCCAAAGAACCCTTTTTGGAGTTCAAGGATTGTGGAAATCCTTAAAGAACTCTTTTGTAAAAAGTTATCTGTACCATAATATAAAAGGGTTGTCAGTAAAATCTTCTGGTTGAATTCTCGAAAAAAAAACCTTGGAATATAAAGGAGTTCTTGGTAGAACTTCCTGGGTACATTCTAGATTTTAAAAAAAAATTCTTGGAATATAAAAGGGTTCTTGATAGAACTCACTGGGTGGGTTCTCAATAAAACCCTTGGAATATTAAAAGGTTCTCTGTAGACCTTCCTCAGTGGAAGACCTTTGGAAATGTAGAAAGGTTCTCAGTTGAACCCTCTTAGTGGGTTCTAGATAAAACCCTTGGAACATTAAAAGATTACCGATGGAATTCCCTCAGTGGTTTCTGAATAAGACCTTTGGAAGGTAAAAAGGTTCCCAGCAGAACACTCTTGGTGGGTTCTAGATAAGGCCTTTGAAATATAAAAGGTTTCTTTGCAGAACCTACTGAGTGTGTTCTAGATAAAACCCTTAGAATATTAAAAAAAAAACCTTCTTAGCATCCCCAGAGAGGGTTACACCATTTAAGAGTTCTCTGTAGAACCCCTTATAGGGGCTTCTGGGTCAAACCTTTATGGAAAGCCCTTTATGCTGGGTTCCACGTACAACTCTCTGAAATGGTTCCAAATAGATCCTTTATAAAAGGTTCTACAACCAATCAAAAACAGTTCTCCTTTGGGGACAAGCCTCCTCAGAGTGTAGTTAAGGCGTGCATACTTCACTTTCCACTAATGATCCACAGAAGCAGGTTCGAGCCAAGCTGCAGCAGGTCTGTTCTATTTTTGTTTGTGCTTGTTTAAAAGGGAAAAGGTCAGGTTATGAATGTATGACATTTTGTTGGTTACATAATTATTTCTTCACTTTCGTCTGCATAATCCGGTTGTGTTCCTGTCAGGCTGTGCTCCCCGGGTCTGGATATGACTTGTCTATTTTCTAATTCAGGGAGTATTCATTTTAATACAGGCAGGCATTCTTTAGGGAGGATTGTGTACAGCACGGAGAAATAACTTTTTTTTTTTGTTCTCTCATCTTCTCTCCCATGCTTCTCTCTCCCTCCACTTCTTTCCCTCTCATCATCTCCACCTCTGTTTTCATCCGTCACAGCCTGCTCTCTCTCTGTCAGCAATCATCTATTATGTAACATTCCTGCGGCAATGACCTGTTGTTCACATTGTAGTAAATGAGAGCATAGAAAACATAGCTGTATTTTCTAAATATGAATGAAAGATGATGAAAGACACATAGGATGACCAGACGAGAATGGGTGAAATTCAGGACAGGGGAGCTAGGGGTGAACCTGCCATATCAAAAGGATTGAAAAGTACAAAATATTTTTTTTATTTGTGAATTATTTCTTCTATCAATTATTATAACAGTTAATTTTTGAGACAAACAGGACAGGGTCTGAGATTTAGGACAACTGCCTGTAATTCGGGACCATCTGAATTGCTCAGGATGCCTGTTTACCCAAATTTCATAAGTATAAAGAAACTGGCAAGCAGGGAAGTTAAAGTCCTTAAGTTTTTCATGAAATCGCACCTTGTTTGTGCTGCTATTTATGGTAGCCATTTTTTTGGCCATTCAAGGAACTTTCATATTTGTTGATTCTTGAGGCCCCTGTGGACAATAGCGGTAGTGTTT
>JAJHUR010128427.1:1526-21705 GCA_027495735.1 Lutjanus campechanus
TGCTCAGCACTCTGTGTCAAGTTTTTCTTGTCTAATCTGTAATAAACATCATGTTTTGGTGAGGCACGTATTCAATTGTTGAAAGCATATAAGGGCTCAGATCATTTTGATGGAAGTATATGATGTCCATTCCCATGCTTAGTTATTCCTCGTGAGTTGTTGCAAATTTTTAGGTTGATACCATTTGTTACATTGATTTGGTGCAAAATTTAACCATTTTTGATGACTCAAGTTATAAAAAAAAAATGTCAGAAAAATCTCTGCAAAATACCACATTAACACACCAAGATCTTGAGGTACACCTTTGACATTTGGACATTTCTGCAAAAATTGCATTTTTTGGCAATTTTATGGTGAGCACCTTCTTATTGTCAGTAAGCTGTATATCGTCTGAATGCCTCAGATCTCTAGTTTGTGCTTGTGATGTTTCATGAGGCTGTGATTATCCTAGAGGTCATGATAGGTCATTTTAGAAGACAAGTTTTAAAAAACTGTCTCACTATGATGAAATGGCCACTACGGGGACAAACATCACACCTGAACACAATAGGGTTCATTCAATCAATGAGTCTCAGCTTTCCAGTCATACCCAACTTTTGCAGTTCCAATACTGTTTAGGGACCCCCACTGTGTAGGAGTGTTCACATTATTAGAATAGGAAAAATTAACACCTTTACACCACGTACAAAACAACTGCATGGGATTATCATAATGTGTGTGGATGTCTGTAAAGGGGAGACTCTTGAGTTTCCATAGAGGCCATTTTTCATTCAGAAACTTGGGGTGAGCAGACAAGAGACCCTTTGTAAATGGCCATGCCAGTTTCTCCCTTGCTAAAATGTAGCCTCCTTCCTGACAAGTTAGCATGATGAATACTTTCAGTTATTTAGTTTCATATACCAATATGTTCACTCTAGCTTTAAAACTCACCCACTACAGTTTCTGAAAAACAGTAATGTCTGTGGAGGACATTGGCGTCCTAGTTTAGTTTAAGAGGCTGTTGTTGTTAGAACTTGTTCACTTTATGAAAAAAAGAGGCGTGTCTCACTTTGCTCCTGCTACTGGTCGGTCAGACTGCCTACCTAAGTCATCATACTTTAGGATTAGCCTAACAGGGTGACAACATCTAACATAGTTGTTCAATAATTATAATAATATAATCATCATCATAATTTTGGATGTGCACCATTTTAGGGCGTGTTTTTTTTAGCAGAAACTGAAACTCTGCTTTATTTATACAGCACCTTCCATATATACTTACAGGTGAAAGGGCTTCACATGCCAAACTTTAACCAACAACAAAACCAACAAAGCATAAAATCCGCAGGTCAGTGTCATGACCTAATTAGCATAGTCTGTCAATCATTCTTGTCTGTCAAATACAATTAAACTATATCACAACAGCTGTGGCAGAGCAAGTAGGTTATTGTATTCAAAACATATCAGTGTGCAGACTGAGGTTATCTCAGAAAATAACTAATGCATTTCTTTGCTTTTGTTTTTCTAGAAAAGATTGGTGTTCCCAATGTGATGTTCCTCTATGCTGCTATGAGCTTTGTTCTCCTGGTGTTTGTCATCCTCTGTGTGCCTGAGACCAAAGGTCGCTCACTGGAGGAGATATCAAAGGAACTGGCAAAGAAGTGAGTGACATCTTATACGTACATTTAATGTAACCAATTTATCCAGTGAATCTGTTTGTGAAATGGTTTTCTTAATCTTTCCATCTCTTCTTTTTCGGTTTTACCAGGAAGCATTTTGAAGTGAGGCTCTGCAGGCAGGTTCAGCCTCAGGAGAGTCTGATCAGCAGCAGCACGAACACAGAGATTCCAGCAAACGTATGACTCCTCTAACAGAACGCAACTGTACACCTCACCTGACGGAGAGTCAAGAGCAAGGATCCAGACGGACAATATGCTAGCAGCACTGTGAAGAATTTGGGGTACGACTTATCCACATTGGTACATCCCTTCAGTTCCAGCTGGTTCCTAAAATGACGTCTCTGTCATCGTTTTGGCTACATACTGTGTGTGAAGGAAGAACATAACAGGGATGGTGGAATTAACACATATAGGAGAGAATTAAATAACAGATTTGGGAATTTGCTCAAATGAGGATAGCTCAGGGTTCACTCTTGCTTGTTAAAGGTCAACAACGGGGATTGAATATGTGATTATAGAGAACATATAATTTATTTAGTTCATTCCTTTCTTTACCTCTTCCCTCTTAACAATATAGCTCCAATAATGCAGAGGGGTCAGCTTCTTTTGACTCCACATTACCCAGCAGAACTGATGATGAGTTCTGAGTCTTTTATTTTGACTTGATATTGTGATGAACATTTACAGAAGGTGGTCTCTTTTAGATAATAATGGGGAAATCAAAGATGTACTAAAGATTAGACACTAATCACTTCAAATGTCTGTGCATGTTAATATTCTTTGGTTATTTGCTGGATTGCAAATTAATTCCTAAAACATTCATATGCTGCTCCCTGTTACATGTAGTGTTATAACACTAACATGGCTCAGACCAGTCGTACCAGTTATGCTACTGGACACACTGTACTCTACATGGTGACACAGCCCGGTGTCTCCTCCTTTACATTTTATGGGAACATGTCCGTGAATGTTCTCATTCATCCAGGTCATTGTAATCTCCTAACGACTGTCGTCAGTACTGAATAGATCACTGATGAATTTGAACACATCCATAGAGGTTAAATACCTGGGTTCCCACCATTTAGTTAGACTAGCTCAGACTAGTCTAACAGGCATAAACTGTTAAACAAGTTCAGTTGCTTTTGATTGAATCTTTCCTGAGATTTTATGGGAACAAGCAAGAAAATAATGAATCAACACGCTCAGCACCACTTAATGCTGCTGAATTCTCAAAAACAAGCAACCAAGAGAGAAGAATACTGAACTCATCAGGTTTAGTAGTAGTAGTGTTGTAGTGTAAGAAGTGTGAAAAGTGGTGAGTGTTTTTTTTTTTTACTTGTTGTCAGTGATGCCAAAATTATACTTAGTTGATTAACAATATGAATGTTTTACTGCAAGAAGGAATGACTTATGTCGAACTGTTCACAATTAAAATGGTACATTATAAGATCTGTACTTTGATGCATTTCCTTGTCCTTCTCATGTTGGAAAATGCAGAAATATATGGTAACACTTAATAACCATGATGAATAAATAGTACATCGATAGTTAATTAAACTTTTGATTAAGGCTACGTTTTTTTACTGCTTAAAAACAAAATATTTAATGTTAACTAATTACTTGCAATGGTACAATTTGTAATCGGATCTGCACTAATGTAATCAGAATGCAACTGTTATTGTCTCAACTATGATACAATATATAATTTAGAAAAATTATTTTATATGACACAAACTGATATAATAACATACAGCATTAGTGAATGTTTTCATTCTTATCAACAATAAAATAATTACTTAAGTCTAGTTAACCATCAAATAAGTATTTATTAATGATGGTTGTTATAAAGTTCTACCTAATGTATTTGGAAAGAATCTCTTAAGAGGATATTCTATTGAAAATGCTTCACTCCACTTATAATCAGGACATACAAACACAAAAAGAAGGGAAATTATGAAAATCTGAGTAAAACACAATAGTCCTGTGGTGGCCATGTTTCTCATTAACCTTTATTTTTATACAAAATACAAAAAATCTGAACAAGTGTCACAAATCCTCAGTCGACACTGGTTCAAAAAATCTATCCCACAAACTTGAGACGACATGTCAAAGTTTTTTGTCAACATTATTTTCATCAGATGCCTTCATTATATACATACATACACACACATAGCCTCACTATGCTTTCGCTCCTGTTTAAAAACACTTAACCTTGCACTGTTCTTTTTTTCTTTTCTTTTAAAGAATGGTATCCTTCAAAGGGTTTGTTTTTCAGACAACTGCCCCCATGTCCCGCCCGTTTTTGCTCTGTGCACCCATAACAGTTGAGACCATCGGTTCCTCTGTCAACTTTCTCCTTTTCCTGTAAAAGCCACATATAGGGTTACATCTTGAGTAAGCTACTGTGAGCAAAATGCTAGCTAACTAGCTAATTAACGATTGATGTAGATTAGCTACCTGTTATGCTAATATTGACTAACTTAAGATGTGAATATATGTCACATTTACAGGTCCTCCAATATAGACAAGCCTAGCACGAAGCACATTTAAGTACAAAAAACTGGAAAAGGAAAAATTTGACTGAGGTACCAAGCTAGCTCAACTGTCATTGGAGCACAGAGTGAAAAGGGGCGGGACTTAGGAGGGGTGAATTCAGGTACTGGCTGATGCTGTACATACAGCCTCTTTGAACACTGTTCATCGTCTTATGTTGCTGCAAAAACTCACATGAATGTATCACCAAACCTCCTGACAGGTGACAAAGCTAAGCTAACTGCCAGGCTGCTGTTATAATTATGAGTTATTTACTTAAACATTACAATCGATTTTCTCAGTTTGTTACTTTTTCCTGTGCATTTACAGCAATTTCCAAGACCAATTGTGGACAGTGTTTTAATAACTTAGCTAAAAAGCAAATTTTTAATATCTTGTCATGTCTCAGTACCACTATAGAACTTGTTTTACATGAAAATGGCTCAACAACACCTGAAAAATGACATACACCTGAACCTTCCAAAAGTTTTCATTACATTCCAAAACATTTAGGACATCAAACTTGTTCTGTACATCGTCCAAACCTAGAAAAAAATATTAAATATTTGCAAGTACACCTTGTCTTTAAAACAATTAGGAAATGACAAGAAATTAAATCACACAATGTGTGAACCAATGCAACAGTTAAGAAACATGAACAAATTTATAGTGAACCGACAACCAAAGTAGGGAAATGAGACACTTAAAATTAGAGAGTGATGCATATTGTGAACAGATATGTGTATCTGCATAGGGACCTGCTCTCACTTTGTGTACATGTGTTATACAGTAGATGCCTTGTGTTTGCATTAACACATGTACAAACGAGCTATGGACGGAGATTCCTCCAGAGAAAGTGGCAAACTGGACGACTTGTTGTGTATAGGGTTAAAAGGTGAGGCTTCATAGTGTTACAATACCGACTCTTTGCAATGGTCACCACTGATAAGCATTAAAATGATTAGCTTGTTGAAAACTGGTCTTTCCGTGTCCATGCACAAACACCCAGAGCAAATAAAAAGCAGATGACTTCCACTCCCTTCAGTGTCAGTCAGGTTCGGAGGAGCAGTTTCTGCTGATGTTTGAAAGACATATTTGCATGTTTAGGCTGTTAAAATCACAAGAGCCACACAATCCACAACAATGACATTTTGTGAGAGGAAAGTTTTAAGACTCCGAGTATGGTTGTTGAGAATTTTTTAAAATCCAGGTGACATCCAGTCCATTGATCATGTTAGAAGTTTGCAACTGCTGCCAAGATAATGTTAAAATCAAGCAAATAAATCCAAGAATAAGGTGCTTCCTCACTTGTAACAAACAAATCAGATGTGACTTTTCTTTCCCTCCGTTTCTTCTGTATTTTAACGGTTTTCTATTTTGCAGAGGGGTTTCTTACACTCGAACAGTAGCGGGTAAACCTGCTCAACAGCTGTGGCCACATTCTGCACGTTTGGTCCTGAATGGTGGGATGGGGGGAGGGGGAGGGTGAGAACATAAGAACAAGTACATTAAAAGCAATAAATCCCATATACAGATGAATAGAAGAAAAAAGAGAGTGGCAAAATGATTTAGTCCTGGTTTGGCTTAAGTTCAGCCAAATGACATGAAAAACAAAGAGGGCAAAAACTATTTCCCTCAGAGTAAAATTCCCTGAGGAATTAGGTTATTTACAAACCGCTTTTCTAGTTGTAAAAGACTATAAAAGTTCATTAATGTGACCTCAATCCCTTAAGCTGGTGTGCCCTCAAGCTGTATGTAAAGAAGCATGGAGAGAAGTTAATGTGAGTGTGTTTGTTAAGGCACTACCAAACAGTTCAAAGCTTCATTTATTATGTGGACATTCAAATCCTCTATCAGTATTCGAATGCTACACAGCTTCGTTTTTTTGCATGTCTGTTAATTCTGTTTTAACCTGGTATTGCTGCACAGTTGCTGGTAAATATTAAGCTGCCCTAATACTGATTTACACCAAAATTAGTGCATACAGTATATGCAATTTTGTTTTAAACATGGTTAAAACCCCTCAAATAAACTATAGACCTTTTCCCCCCACTGCCAGTAGACAAGTTTGCCTTTCTGTTTTTGTTTTTTTTTTCTGATGTGCAGTGGAAAGCCCAGATTCAATTCGTGTCTGTATAGGAAAGCTGAGAGAAAGACATTTTTAAAAATCCTTGTGTGTTAAGCTCTTTGCACTTTTGTAGCTTCTGAGTTTCTCGTCTGCGTCGCTGTCTGTGCTTTCATGTATCTGCTTTATTTTACTGTTTCATGTTGACTTTCAGCTGGATAGGTGCAAGAGAGATAGATTTTTGTCATTTTATTTTTCTTATTTAATGGTTTGCACAAGTGACAGGTGCCACTTCACGACACACCCACTGACCGGAGGACGGTGCACTGAGCTGGAGGACAAGTGAGAGGAAGAGACCCTGTAGAACCAGACTGTTTTCACATCTAAAGCGGCGATTTGCGGATTTATTTCAACCAAAACAGATGTGGTAATTGTTATATCTGTGAGAAGACTGAGTTTTATTTTGTTTAAGTGAACAAGGCAATTAAAGCTCATCTTAGGTAAAAAAAAAAGAAACTTGGATTAAGAAGGTGATTGGTTGTATTTTTCTGTTCAATAAGGAAAATAGGTGGGTGAATATTTCGTTTTTCTTTTTTTTTGGCATTTTATGAATTAATTTGTTTATTTTGTTTGTGGATCACACACATCTCCCAACTTTCCTTTTCACATTTAACCATAGCTGTCTTCGTTTTTTGACTGGCAGTGACAGCTGGTATGCCATAAAACTTGTTTTTGTGTGTACACATGTAAGTGTGAGGTACCTGTAACTGTGATACTGCCAGTAGAGAACACCTGTATAGTAGCCTTCAGTTGTTTGATCCTGTACGTGGCAGCAGGATGGAGCTCTGGTTCATAACTGACAAACACAAACACATGTTTAAGTACTATTACACTGAAGACTTTCAGCACACATATCTTGAAACAAGCACAAATACAGCATTTAGACTGTTTTACAGAAGGCCACATGCCAGTACTCCATATCAAAGGCTACACTACACCAACACCTTCTGTCTGTTTGCTTTGCAGTCATGCCAAATGCAAACTAAAGTGCTGACCAGTGCTGCCACCACTAGAGGTCATCCTGTCCTCGTAAATATAGAACCACTTTAAGTATAAGAGGTGTAACATTTTTACAGCTACTTACTTTGTAATACATGTACTGATGTGTCTCAGGCAAAATGAACATCGAAATAAACAAAAATAGTACTAAAGATGATTATAGCGATTCACAACTTCACACTAGTAAACCAAAATGAGCAACATAAAACATAACTGATTCTGCACAGACATCTGAAAGTTAAGGTCTGCCACAGGAAGAAGCAAAATCAGCATAATAATTTATTTTTAAATACTGCTTAACTCAGACAAGTCTGGATGGTAGTGATAACTAGCGTGATGACAGTGTGTGTGATGCATAGTACTGTATTACCTGGCAATGGGACGGTTGTTCTTAGTGAAGTCTATAAGGTGGATTGCAAACGGCATGGAGCACACTGCCAGCACATTCACAACTTTGAAGGCTGAGAACCTCACCTGAACAGACAACACACACATGCACAGACACATACTTTTATATCAAAAGAGAACTCTTTTCTTTCAGTCTTAGTCTCATGGCCTTAGTGTTGGTGAGTATAACTGTAGGTTCCCCTCATTTGCAGTAACTCCCATTATTGCAAAAATACTGGACACAAGTGCTTTACTGAATAAAGAGACATGTCAAAAGACACGTTTTCATGTAAACAGACAAATTAAGCACAAAGAGGTTTTTTGTTAAAGACAGAACTACTTTAAGGCTTGTGCCTCCTCGGCACAAATGGGCTTGTGTGATGCTTACCTTCAGGCATATTAGTCCTAACTATGAGAGTAAGACCAGGATTGTAAAGTACTTACATAAAATCTACTGACACACCACATGCTTGCCTATAAGCCTATTAATTGAGTCAATATTAATAGACTATTACCATCATATTTTTTATCAGATGTTTGAAATATACTGAAATGCTATTTTGTTGTCTCAATCAGTGGGTCCCCCTGTGTGATCCCTTTTCTATCACTGAGTAAACTGACAACCTCTTACTAAGTGACATATTTTATGGATATTTCATATTATAGTCAATGCATTACAATAACTGCACAGAACAAATTAACTCAAATAGTGAACACAATAACTGCAGAAAGATTCTGAAAAACGATCTAATTGGATTAAATTTGAGCAGATTATTCTTTTCGACAAATTCAGTTTTATTCTCCCTGATGCTTTGAGATGTTTTAAAGTTTATTCCTTGAATGATAATTTGAATTTTGAAAATAAGAATTTCATTTCTTATTTCTTCACAGAAATGAATGAAATACTGAGATATAGGCCTACTGTAAATTGTTAAATATAAGCTACATCACTTAAAATCAAGAAGGCCTCACAACCCCGTGAAGCTTTAGTGACCCCTAGTGGGTGCTGGCACCCCCAGGTGTGGGGTGTGTGTGTGTAGATGAGTGTGGGGAGAAATATAGAGTGAAACAAAGTTAAATGAATATGATTTATGTAGGGAAAATAAACAAACAAGGAAACCAGAGGTTGCTGATGCTATTGTGATGACCTTTATTTCAATAAAACTTCTTTTTATCAGTTCCCGTTCCCAATTATTATTATAATAACAGATAATAATCGTGGAGCTGGGGGTCTGAACTTTTTGTGCTTCTGAAAAAGTCTGGGAACCACTGAATTAGACTATCTGAAATGCAATCTATATCTGCAAAGTAAAAACCTGGTTACAGTTACAGTCTTTTTTAATAAACAGCTATGTGATTATTCTCACCTTGAAGCCCAGTTTCTGCAGACAGCGTGCTAATCTGCGAGCACCCAGCTTCGCCTCATCCTCACTGAACAAAAGAGGAGAACAGGAGTGAGTGGCAGCATAACAGTGGTATAGGTATGTTGTGTAAGGTTTGGCACACAAAAGAGATAAAACACACAAACAGCAACTAGCAACCATAAGAGTAACTGTAGCTTCAGGGTACCAACAGTCAACAACAGTTTGCTAAAAATGATAATGACTTGCTTTGATGTTGTCATTGTATCTGTGACAGGTGAGATAAATGGTAATGCCTCTGCATTACTGGCAACTGTTGGGCAATGTTGCTCCAACATTTAGCTGAAGCCAACATTACTGCATCAACAATAAAAGAGGTGAGACAGCCAGGACAATGAGCAGCCAACATTTCTCTCACCACAGAAAATTAATGGCCCCTTGGCAACCACAAACTCAATTTGTTATGTGCAGTTGCGGTTGTGTTTTGTTTTTGTTTTTTTACATATCCAGTCAGCTATTGGTTAGGGTCTTTCGTGGGTCTACCTTGTTGCTCCAGTGCAGATGATTTTCCCTGAGGACCAGATTGAGGCTGTTATCTTGGGCTTGCGAAGCTTCATTAGGACTTTCTAAAAAGAAAGCATAATATTGATTGGTACCCACATGGCCCACATCATAAAGCCTTAATAATGCACTAAAACTGTACATATGGATGGATATGTGATCTCTTGACTTCCTCACCCCTACTTCTGGTTTATAGATTACATTGCTTCCTTCTAAGGCAATGGTGCGCAGGTTGAGGTGACATCTGGTCCTGAAGGTTGCCACCACATTGGTGACAATGATATCAAGTGCCTCGTCATTGCTGGAATCCATGAGGAAGTGTGCGGTGCAGCAAGGGGACCACAGGGGCTTTCTCCTCACACATTTACCACCATTGCCACCATCACCACCTTATCATGGACAGACGAGGAGACAAGACAAGCTGGAAGGGGGAAAAGAAGGCCCAGGATTTATTACTATTTTGAAAGTGGTTATTGCCAAACAATCTTTTATCCATTTTCATTAAATATTTTTCAAAACTGTCAATTAATGCAATGCCTCATAACCTTTTTTTGAATCTTATTATTTTCAAAAATGCCACTTTTTAATGTTTTTATGAGTGACATTAGAGCTGCAACAATTAGTCAATTAATCGATAAAAAGAAAATTAGTTCCAAGCTATTTTGATTATATTAATTGTTTCAGTCGATTTTCAAGCAAAACTGACAAGCATCTGCATGTTCCAGCTCCTTTAATGTGAGGATATGCTGCTTTTCTTTGTCATTTATAGACAGTAAATGAAGCATCTTTGACTATTTCGACTACTGGTTGGACAAAAGAAGCTTTTGACATTCTATGGACTGAATGGTTAATCAATTAATCATGAGAATAACTGGCAAACAAATAATAATAAATTGATAATGAAAATACTTAGGGCTGCAACTAGCAACTACTTTCATTATAGATTAATTCTAATAATTTCACAACTTTCGTTTCACTCTCATTTCATTGTTTACTTTATAACTTTTTTTTAAATTTTTTTTATTTTTTTCTCAGTTACTCAAATAGTTGTTTGGGCTATAAGATGTCATAAAATTGTGAAAAATGTCAATCAGTGATTCCCAAAGCCAAAGATGACATACTCAAATGTCTTGTTTTGTGCACAAACCAAAGATATTCAGTTTACTGTCAAAGAAAATAGGAAATATTAAAATTTATGAAACTGGAATCATACAATTTTGTTTTGTTTTTTTCTTTAAAAATTACTCAAAACAAATCATCTATTTAAAAAAATGGCGATTCGTTTGATAGTTTATTATTAATAAATTAATTGTTGCAGCTCTAAAACAGTCATTAGTTTCAGTCCCAAATCGGATTAGCACAATTTATAGCTTGCACATGAAGTAAAATCAGCTAGAGCAGTCCCTCTGTGCAAATCCTATTCTTACAAATAAATAAAATCATAAGAATAGGGTTTGACTTGCCACCGTAGTTCAGCAGCACCAGTTCATCTGAATGTCCAACTATGAGTTTCCCATCTATTTGAGACACAGGAATGTGACTCAAGATACGAATCACACAAGCATCTGCAAGACACCAGATTAGTAATTTAAACATCTCTTTTAGATGTACCTTTAAACTACGGTAGTCATCTATTATCGTTAGCTTAACAGCTAATGATACAGCCTGATACGTTAGCTACTCTCTGTTGCTCCTCAATTACCGAGCAAGATGAAGGAAAACAATACATTGGAGGCTAAACGCAACATAAGATGTATTGATCAGTTAAATCTCTGAAAGTGTATAGTGTAGCTCATCGTAGATTTGACTAAAATGCAAGGCTCGTTAGCGTTACAGATTAAGCCTCGCTCATCCCAGTGTTGAACTGCATAGTAACGCACCTGATAAACTTGTTTGGGGAAATGATGCTAGCTAATCTTGTGGTCCAACAAGCCGGGCTGTCAACTACTCATCGAAAACTAATCCAACTTAATTGCATAATCAAACGTGTTTTTGTGAATAAAATTCAACTGAAATGAACGACTAAAAACAACAGACTAACGATACCTCACTACTGTTCAGCTAATGTTGTGAATAAAGCTATCCGTTAGCTAGCAACAAAGAAAAGTGCACAGGCAGTAATGAATGAAAAGTTGTTGGCTAAGCTAGCTAGCAGGCTAGCTGTCTATCGTTACACTGAGAACGAGGTAGTTCCACTGTTTCCGGACGGGTTTGCGTGTAAATGACAACTGTGTGTGTCTGAATATTTTCTTTCATTCTTTAGCTACCTCTTCAGCTTGCTCTGTGCTGCAACCCCGAGACATAAACAATCCAGTCAACGGTCAAATTTGTGGACGGACACCCCTTCCTCTGCAGACAACTAACCACCTTCCGGTTTCAGCTTTCAAAATAAAACAAGGTGACCTAGTGAACTTAACGGCAACTTCCGGTAACAACTTTCAAAATACAACGATTCCTTCTTCAAAATGAAGTGTCCCCTCCTCTCTGATAGTGTATGATACTTTAAATTAGTACCCATGGCAAACATGAACTCAATAAATAGTTTCTTCTATTCAAACTGTATAGGCTGTATTGGGTACTTTTAACTTGGATTCCCTTTTATTATTTATATTATTTATTACCTTTATTATCAAAGACATCAAGAACATGATTATTGTTTCTGGCTGCTGCAAAGACTGACTTGAACAGCAATTGATAAATTGGTCTGAAGAGTGTATTTTCCACCACCTTGTGGGCAATGAGGAATGTTTTGTTGGGAAAACAAAACAAAACATCATTTTGACAAAATTTGAAGTCATAAAAGCAAAAGTTTTCTACACAATGTCATAATAATAATTTAATGTAATTATTGGTAAACCTGTTATGAATCAATGTTGAGTCATTAAAAGTTCTAATTTGAGTCCAAGTAAGAGTTAAAAGTATCACTGACTTAAGCCAAATTCTGTGTCCACAAATTTGTCTTTGTAATCATCTACGCCTGCCAATATTACACTTAACAGGCTTATGTTAACACCATTTCCAGATAACAATGTGTAACCTTTTTTCAGTGTTTATGGTGTATTGACATTTAAGCTATGTGGATTAGAACATCTCCAAGGAAAATGAGCACATCTGGTCAGTAAACGCTCCACAGGGAACTCTGGACCAGCTACAAAAGATGAGAAGGAGTAAAGTTTGGAGGCGGCCGGGAATGTTTGTGTTATCAATGAGAGAATTCACAGCCGCTCCTGTGGCTCATGAATGAATTTAGTGAATGGATGCTGTCCCGAGGTTTCTGTGCACTGTCATATCCTGCACTGATTGTGACCTTTAGGCAGATGGATCATGACTTTATGAGATTTTGTGTTGGCTTATACTTTTTCTTGAACTCATTTGACCCGCTCAACTTTGTGTAACCGGATGAAAGTGAAACTGATAAGAATGACATATAATCTTTATGAGATAAAGTTGCTCAAACTAAACACAGATCTGTGTATGTGCACACATTCATGTGTATTTGTTTATGTGAGTTAATATCCATGACTTATTGCTTGCTTATGCACATTTGTGTCCTGTAACCCAGCGAGTCTGCTCAGACCACTGCAAACACTTCTCCCACCTGGCTGGCGCCCAAACAAAACAGAAAAATAACTTCTTTATGATTCAGCCTTGTTGTTATTGTTCTTCCTCCCTGGTTACCAAATTGTCTCTTTTCCCTCTCATTTAATTCTTCTGGTGAATTATAGCCCTGTGATTCACATCCATTCTGCACAAGAGCCTTGTTCAGATGTCCCAAGATGTTTACTATAAAGGTTTAGATTTAGAGCAGGTTAGGAAAGTCAGACCACTAGCATTGATGGTGTGTGTGTGTGTGTGTGTGTGTTTGTGTGTGCTGTGAGGCAGCTGACGCAGGGCGCAGGAGTATGTTTACAGTTTGTTGGGGCTGCACATCACTGGGGCAGTCTCTTCCCAGGGGAACAATGCTCTTATTCTCATTAGGTCATAAGATGCAGCATGTAAACACACAGATGTGAGCACTTACGGCTTAATAGATGCAGATATGTCTAAGAATAAATAGACAGTCCATCACTGTAACTACTCTCTGTGTGTGTATGTGTGTGTGTGTGTGTGTGCGTCTCAAAAAGAGACTGACTGAGGGAAAGTGAGAGATAAATCATTGTTTCATGCTTCTGGGAATATTTATGTTTGCAATGTTGGAGAAACAACTTTAAAACTGTAGTTAACAAAACTACTAGTTTGTTCACAATGAAAAGAAGTTACTCTACATCTGAACTACAGTCAAAAACATTTTGCTTGTCAAACTAAAACCGCTTTCAAACAGTAGTTCAACTTCAGCCAAACTACATCACAGGAAATGGTCATCTTCTGAATCTGGAGTCTCATGTTGTTACAAAGTGGCACAACTGACACTAAATAAAGTGATTTAGGGATTAAGTCAGGCCAGTCCTCGGGCCTGCAACATGATGTCAGAAATATAATATAACCCAGCCTGCAAAATTATCTTGTTTAATTTAAGTACTTAGTACTTAAGACCAATTTATTTGTTGGCATTTGTGTCCAATGCAAGGGTAACTAAAAATAAATGCACAGAGACTGCTGTTTGCATTGCATTGATGAGAGCGACAAAAATCTGTTAGTAATGGAGGGGTAATGTTAACAAAATGCGAGCTAGCTTATTACCATCTTCAAAGTTTGGTGTTCTTTTCAACAAGCCTAGCACATAGCATGTTTAATGGTGCCATCCAAAATTTCAACTGGACCACCCCCTGAAGCGGGACTTCCGAACCTCACCAACCCAGGCCTCAAAATCAAAGATGGTTGCTCCACGCATCAACAGTTGTGGAAGCTGTTTAGCACTTCTATCTTTTGTGTCTCATAAAATCAGTCATACACTGTACTGTCCAAGTTGTACCTTTAGACATCTTGCTATGGTGTTGTTATTAAGCCCAAAAAAGTTTTGTCCAACTTTACTGGAATGTGGTTAACTCAGGTGTGACGTCATTCCCAGCTCCAACTTGTGACCTCTGAGGTAAATGAAATGTACCATAAGTAATGGAAACAGGAAAGGAGAAAGTTGAGTGAGATACCAAAATAGCTCAACTGTTCTTGGAGCACATGGTGAGAAGGGGCGGGACTTCGGAAGGGTCAGTTGTAGAGGTGCAAAAAAATGCTAGACTTCCAAGGAAACTCATCGTATTTGATCACAGATTTCTTGGTCAAAAACCATGATTGATGATTTGGTGATTTAAGCTGTTGCAGGTGATTGTCATTAAATGACAACCATGGTCAATGAGCTGTGGCTTTGTGCCATATTGCATGGCAAAAAAAAACTCATGAGAACACTATGAAAATAATAAGTACCTACATTACCCAAAGTAGTTAACTACTGAAACAGCTACTGAGATTTATGTAGCTTTAGATGGAGATTTATATGTAACTACTGCAGATTGTAGTTAAACTAGTAACTGAACTACATGTAGTTAACTACTCCCCAAAACCGTGTGTGTAACAATAGTTTTGATCTGAATTGTGGTTGGTCAGCTAACTTAAAAGTTTTACCCTTACATCTATACTTATCAAACATGACACAGAAATACTTATACTAATAAGTATTTTCTTTACTAATAAAGTAAAATGTTTGCTATCATCAACCTAAAAAAGGTAAATGGAAGCTGCATATCTATACATCCCCGGACCCCAAGAGGTATGTTTTTCTCTGAATGTCTGGATGATGTGGACAGTTTGGTATTCTTATGACAAACAGCTGACAAGAGGTCACACATTTTTCTCCAGACTCCTGAAGAAAGAGAGACGAACTTTTAGAAACATACTAAAACAAACCTGCTCTCTGAGTCGTCCATGTCAGCAGATGCGTCTTTGCAGAGATGTTCTGCTGGGGTGACCTCACTGTTGCCTGTAAACTGGATGTGTTTGTCAGGACCCCAGTGTTCTGTTTATGTTGGGCGTACATCACAGGACCATTTCAAAAGGACTCGGAGAGCGAAGTTAAAGCTTTTGAAAGTCTTTGCGGTAGTGTTGTAAAACTGAGCTCAGTACTGGCTTGATGGGTTTGTGGGAACTCTGTGTCAGATTGCTAAAGCTTTACCAGTTTGAGTTTGTTCAGCAGGGATTGAAAAGCGTGGGGAAATGAAGACATGAATAACAAAAATAAAAGCAGGAGGAAAAGGCTCTGAACAATAAAAGTAAGGAGAAGGAGATAAGACCGCGACACTACTGAGCAGGAGAAAGAACGAAAAACAAAACATCTTTGTCCTGTGTTCTTGTCACATTTGGATTTGCTGCATTTCTGTGTATAGTTGCTCATGTACAAAATCTGCATACCCATGTACTGCATGTGTGTACTTATGAGTAAGTGTTTCTGTACGAGACAGAGATGGATAGTGTGTGAGTTTGCCGTGCGGAGGGAATCCAGTGCTCTGGCAGTGCTGCTCTGGGGTCTCCCAGTGTAAACAGAGACGTGGGAACGACCAAGCCTGTTTATATCATCTCCATTCTTACTGGGACCAGTCAGCCAGGCATCAGGGGCACGGCCAACACACCGGTCTCATGTGCACACATAGAAATACATGTAAACAGGTTTGTTTATAAATGCATTATCCTAAAATCCCAGATTCTGCAAGCAATGGTGTAGGTTTCATTTGACAGTTTTTTGTTGAAGCAAGAGAAAATGACTAATTCATCAAAACAGAGATGTAAAGGAGTAAACCATCCCAAATTCAGTGTCCCAGATTTTTAGGCTGATATACTCTTTAATCAAATTTAACGACAGTGTTGTGCTCCTGCAGCCTGCCTGAGCTTCCTGAGAAGCACTTGCACTTTAAATACTACAAATTTAGTTTAAAATAACAAACAACGATAATTCCTTCACTGTTAGTTCATTAGCTGTTCCTAACTGTCAATTTTAAAGCTAAGTCTGTTATTCCAAAATCAAAAGCTCTGGAAATACACACTCTAGGGCTGGAGTTCAGTGACTGCCTGCCTTACTGCCTGCCAGACTCCTTTATCATATTGCTCAATTTAACTGTTATAAATATCTACTCCTTCTAAAAGATTATTAATGATACCTTATGATTTATAAACAGACACTAACTCATTCAGCAGCATTTGAAATCTTATTAAATGAAAAGGCCAAACAGTCATTTCGGCCCAGAATGGAAATGTCAAAGGAGGACAGCATGGCTGTAGTGTTGTCATAGTAGCGAGTATTTTGACATATTATGGTCATTTTATGATTTAGCACAGTAAATATATTACAGATTTCTCATTTATAGTTCAAGGATAAGTTGTTTTATATAAAACAAGCTTAAATCAGCACTTTTCTGTAAATATGGTAGAATTTTGATCATACATGTGTTTGTAGGATGAAAATACCTTGATTTACTGTACCCATGATTTCATTTGCAACTACATGACTTATCTAACCATATCCTCAGACATAAAATATCACAGTTAATCAACAGTTTTTTTTAAATATTGTTGAAGTCTGATCGGATAAAAGTAAATTCCCCAGTGTGCCGCAGACCCCACACTCTCTGACCATTCCTTTGCCTTAATGTTGAGGAGTCTAACATATACAACAGATCCAATCAAGGTGGGAAAAAAAATGTTGACATTCACCCAAACAAAAAGGAGTTTCTACAAAGAAGTGAGATCCTCTCACCCTCCCATCACAGCCGAGCTCAGACAGAAAGACAATCACTCTCAACACTGATCGTGCCAGATTTACTGGCCTAACATTAACACACCTGCACAAATGTTATGGAGCTCCCTGCTAAGCCGTGTTTAGACTAGCTTTGGAAATGATGACACTGCTATGAGCATTATCTGGTGCAACTCCAGTCAGTCTGCAGAGAAAGCACCTGCAAACGACAGACCGGCTGTTTGTAACTTGCTCGGATTGTTCTGCTTTTTCGTTTGTTTTGTTTCGTATTCACATATAAAGCCCTATAGACATATTTTTATATTTCTGAATTGGTTAGGTCTGATGGTCTTATTGCATTTCTACCTATCTGCCTCTTTAATTTGCAACAGAAATGAGATCATACTGTGCTTGAGCTGAAGCTTCATTGTGATCATTTACAGCAGAGCTAATTAACTGACGGCCCGTGGGCTGAATCGGGTCCTTTAACAACCTCAATCTGGCTCTTTGATCATTTATAAGGTGAAAAAAATAATATCTTCATGATATCATTAAAAATGTTCATTCTAGGTTTATGGGTGTGCACATGGTTTATTAGAAGATCCTCATGGAAGCAGGCTAGTTAGCCCATTTATTGGTTATATCTGTTGCACAAAGACACTTTTTATTTTAAAAAGTTTAACTCAGGCTGTTTAAGCAGCAAATATAAACACTGTGTTTATCGATGTGTGTGATCTAGGATTACAAATGTACATTGTTTTTGTACGTTAGCACATTGTTTTAATCAGTATGTAAAAAAGTGCATTGTTTTACACATTTAAATTCCTAAAATGTTACAGGTGAGTCATTGGAAATATAAATGTCTGGCCCCTTGGCACTTTACTTCTTGTCAAATCAGGCGCTTCTAAAAGATTCACTGCAGAGGCCTGATTTAAGTTACATGAGGTATATCCAGACCCCATCATAAAAAAAAACAATACATAGATCTCCTCAACTTTAAAACAAACAAAAACAGAAAATAGTTGTTTTTTGTAATTTCTGACATATGTAACTCATTTGGGGAAAATTGTAAATTTGCATCAATAAGCAGTGATTTATTGATTTCATCTCAACATGGCACAAGACAAGTCAAGTAGCCTAAATGTAATTTTGTCTCAGAGGACCTGCCAATCTGTAAACCCCCAATTTTAAAGGAAAAAAACTGTTTGTTTGTTTGTCTGTGCTGTATATATTGCACAGACTCAACTATTGATTCAACTTTGCATGAATTTAAAGGGAAAACTCCAGCAAAAAGAGTAACAGAGGAGGGATGCCCCATCCAGTGTTCAGACATGATGTACATGGTGATAAAGTCTTCTAAAATAAATGAAAATTTTGTAATTTATTGAGAGTGATCTAATTGTTTTATTTAAAAAGGGTTTGGATCAACAAAGATCTCCATAAAACCAGTGCTTTCAGAATTGAATGAAAAATCATGATAATACAAACCTCTTTTTGTGGCTCCTTACTAACAGACATGAACAAACAATACATTTCTGCGACAGAAAGGCGGCCCCGCTGGCCATTTTGTCAGCACCTCGGACAGCCAGCCAGCAGGCCAGCCAGTGTTTGGCAAGAGAAGGAGTTGCTATAAGCCTTGTGGAGTGGGTTCTTCCTCTCTCACTAGAAAACAGAGCACTCCAAAAACAAACTGCTGTAAGAGCATGGAGGAGTCCAACTGAACAGCACCTAAAAACCACAGAGGAAAAACACGTATTAGCTGGTCAGCGCAGGAGTGAGGAGGTGGGGGGTTAACAGAGCTGTCTTCAATTACACACTTGGTTGCCCTTCAAGATGAAGTGTGTGTTGCAATCAGGCATTAATGATGCATCATTGTCACTGTGTGTCTTACAGGACCAGTGTTCAGGATTTAGTGCCATCTGGTGGTTGCATCATGTAAAGACCTCACCCTTCCCTTACAAACATGTAGGACAGGGCTATTAAATTACAAATTCATTTGGGCCATATTGTAAAATAGAAAATGTAGATAGGCCAGACATTTTCAGCAGTCTATTTAAAAACCATTTATTAGCTTCAACTCACCTTATCCAAGATGGCCAGCATGCATTCTGTCTATAAATGGCCTTTTCTTCTTTGTCGAGATCCAGGATACACAAAGATCGTATGATGCAATCAGACTTTGCATTTTAGAGTCCTCCTGTTCTCCTCTCCAGAAAGTTTGGTGCTTCTCCCTGTGGTGCCGCCAAACATTACATTCATAAACTTTTGCAATGCACTCATTGCAAATCTAACACACTGGGTTGGCATGTGGAGATGGTACTTGCCACTCCAGGCAGGGTTAAACTGATGGTTTTCACTGTCAATTTTATGTTTCAGGGTTGACAGAGACATATTTTGAGTAGAGCTCTTCCCTACATTAAAGGTTGATTTGTGAAAGACTGTTGGTGTCACTACATCTGTAATTATTTTGCCTCATTGGTACTACACATGTCTAGCAGAAATCAGAAGGAAGTTCACTCATTAGCAATTTCCATACACTGTATATGCAGTTTTCTTGTTTTGTCATTTCAGATTTATAGATACTGAGCCACTCAGAGGCTGCTTCCTGGCCAGATGTGAATAGACCAGTTCTAAGGTAACAGAAGCACAAACATTCTTTTAGTAAGGTGATTTTATTTTACTTTATTTTAAACACTGGCCCTTCTTTGTATAATATGTATGTTAAATGAGAAATATGTAATATATTTACTGTACTAAATCATAAAATGACTATGATCATCAGAGATTACTGATAACAATGCTACAACTAGTCTCCTTTGAAATTTCCATTCCAATTTGGAACGTTTGTTTTTGTTTGCCTGATTCATGTTTATAAGAGTTAAAATTAATGCTGAAT
>JAJHUR010128429.1:0-10915 GCA_027495735.1 Lutjanus campechanus
TTCCACAAGCATGTTGCCTTGCAGAGCTCCAATAGTGACTTCAAATTCTGTTTCAGTTTCACTGTTTTGTTTTTCACATGCCACTCAGTAAAGCATGTTTTGGCACTGCTGTATCAAATGAAAGCATTAACTGTACAAATGTCTTTATATAAGTAAAGGAATACAAAGAACACCAGCAACCTAAAACTATTGATAAATTGATATTTGACAGAGCTTTACTGTTAAAAAAGAAGAAAGTTTAAAGGAGCAATATATAGCAGTTGCATGTGGAAAAACAAGTTCTGCAGTCCAAATAGCCATAAACTGTATATTAAATAGGTTGAGATCCTATTTAATACACAATCAGTGGCTGAAGTGAGTTGCCATCCAACCCCCCACCCCACCCACCCACTGCTGGAGGCAGTTGTTGTCAGAGTCACGAGTATTTGAACTTCACATGATTGTGTGATTTCAGATGACATATCATGGTAATTTTATGATTTATTACAATAAATATATTACATATTTCTCCTTTAAGCATTTCTTTTGGTTTATTTTGTTGTGTGGTGCTGGTCACGAACAACTTTGGATGGGAACTAACACTTGTCACAAAAGAGCAGTGACATCTCTTCCCACTTTTATATTTCAATGTTGATATAATATATCAAAACAGATTTTACTGATTTACAATAAATTTAGTGGAAACCCAGCTGAGAAACTAGAAAAAATAACTAGTTGGGGATGTCTGCCAATTAGATACAATTGATGCACTTCAACACATTGATGCATAAATCATGCAGATAACCTGAAACAGTACCAGAAATATTAAAGTAAGAGCTTAACTTCATCAAGTGAATTGTTAAAGCTTCTGTCACAGGTTTTGTTGAGTTGCATCAGAAAAAAAATGCTCGACTGGAAGAATCTCAGTCGGCTTAGGGATCTCCAACTGATCTCCAACAAAGATTAGAATCTTTGACAAAAATTCAGTTTTCCATACAGAATATGACTGACAGTTTATACAACCATTAGAGCATCAGAGCCACAGCACTCGAAATATAAACCAAAAGTGACACACACAACACAAATCAAACAGCAAAAGATTCAATCATACTTTGCAGTGTTGCTTTTTTGGGTTGCTGACCTTACTGAATACTTGGTCATGCTTTGTGTTCCTTTATCTAAACCAAAAAAACAGGCCCATGCTTGATGTCTTGTTTTTTGTTTTTTTTTACTGTAGTTAAGGGTGTCCTGTGTTTTTATTGTGACTCCTTCCTGTTGCCTCACTATCACTTCAATAATCAACATTGAATGTGATTACATTAAAGATGGTAGCATTGCTTTTTGAAATTCACGGATGTACACTGCCCTTGTATCACTTATGTTTTTTTAATCTAAATAATAGAAATAAATAAAGTAACAGTTCAGTAGTTCGTATTTAATTTGTGACAGAGAAGAATCTTTCTGTTTTTCTGTGCTGCTTGTATTTGCTCTCCTGAATTTGTATCCGTCTCTCCTGTTCAGCCTCTGATGTAAGGAAGGCCCCGGACGGTGGCTCAGTCAGGCTGTACTGAAATGGAGAGAGCTTGCAGAGAGCAAATATGCTGTCAGTTCTTATCACATGTGTTGTTGACAGATCTCTCCTCCATCATACTTTTTCAGTTAAGTAGCTGGTAACTGAGCAACCAGTCCGGTTTAAACAGGAAAGACAGTCGGTACACAACATGTACTCTGTGTGTGTGTGTGTGTGTGTGTGTGTGTGTGTGTGTGTGTGTGTGTAAATTCACATGCTTCCCCATTAGCCAGTATTTCTTCCTGATTCATTGTAATGTCAGCTGCAGTGATTAATTGTCAGAAAGTTGTTGCAAGTTATTAAACTATGACGCTTACAATTTTTGGGTGATGATAAAGGGGAAGTTTTTTTCTTTCGTTATCTTAGTGGTGCACATTTCCCTCCTCACTCAGTGTGTTCAACTGCTGTCTGGAAGTTTCTCCTTCCGACATTTTAAATAAGCCAATAGGAGACAGAGGTTTAATTGTGAGAATGACTAATCGTTAAAGCATGAGCAAGACATGTTCTGTCATTTTGCTCAGGCTATGACAAGTTTCTTTCTTGGTTACTCTGTGGCAAGGCTTGAATAGTGTGTATTGTGCACACCAACACACAGACAAAGCCAAAAAAGCCAAATAGTCCAAATAAACGGATACATAAACAAAATGCAATTAGTTGAGATTAAGCAGTTTCATTGCATCAGGGTTGTGAAGACAGGTTTTTACGGGTGCTGTTTCTGACTTGCACACACAAAGATCCCCTGTGAGAAACTGCTCAACTGCACCAGCAGTTGAGCAGTTTCCAATGACAGATATTATGTTACTTTGGTTTGTGTGATTAGTTTCATTCTGTTGCCTTCAACATAAACTGAAGAAAAGGAGAAGAAGAAGAGGTATGCAAGCTTTGTGTCAGGTCAAATTCCTCTGACTTGGTTTACAGGGGATTTCTTTGATAACTGTTCTTGTGGAAACTTGGCTACCCACTGTCTTTTTTCTTGGCCTAGATTGTTGCTACAGAAAAGCCTTAAAGGGCCAGTTTGGATGTTTTAAAGGGGGTTCGTGACCTACTTATCTGTAGCCAGTGTATTACCTGTACCTGGAGTAGATGGTCAACAGGAGAAGCAGCAGGGGTAGCAGCAGGTTTACCACTATAAAAGACTGTCAAATGGCTAAATAAAGTGGTGAAAATATTCTAAATATCTTGTACACTTAAACTCCAAATGGTACTCCTGCTGCTTCTCCAAACTGGGGACCTAGCTAATACCTAGCTAATACACTGACTGGATAAGTACCTCACACAACCCCACTTCAAAAAATACAAACTATTCCTTTAAGGTGATTTAGCAGATAATGGTGTTCCTGTTAGGTTTTGTCTTTTTGTCACTACCAGCCAAGCCACAGTTTTCCACGACTTGCTAGTGTGAGCTTCTTATCATGTGCTGTGTGTCTATTTTTCAATCTAATCTGAATAAAATAAGGGGCAGATGCTGTATGTTCTATGTAAGTAAACGTCCTGATCCATATGTTCTTTCTTTATAGTATAATTCTCAGAGGAGTCGCACTATTGCCGGTAGAGCCACAGGAGCAAGACATTTCAGCTCCTCAGGCACATGGGAACAACAAATCAACGCTTCCACCTGGCCCAAGAGTCCCAACGGGCTGAAACCCAGTCGCAGTGACCCTGCTTTGGCTCCTCCATTTTCTGCTGCACCTGCACCTGTTATGGTGATTAGTTATTTTCATATTAAATTGCAGTGTCTCTAAAATCCCTAAACATTTCCATGTGTTTTTTGTTTTTTTTTTGTGAAGAATCCCTCAAACAAATAACAGAAAAACTACAAGTGTACACAGTACCTCTATAAGCACTGTAAATTTCTCTTTGTGTAGAGAGCCAAAGGGCAGACTGTCCAAAGCCAGCAGAGACTAAACAGAATCAGCGTTCATTCTATGACCAACGGCTCTCAGATGACCAGCAGCCAGACACGCTTCATGCGACCGCCCTCTGCCATCTCTCAGACTGACGGCAGGATGGGTACCATCAAAATAGCCAACGTCCAAGAGCAGCAATCAGCGTGAGTTCACCTGGCTTTCATTTACATTTTCAGGCCGTTAGAAGAGGTTGACATGGGTAACACCTTACTTGTACAGGATAAGACTGACATATGTAGTGGGCTATATTATATAGGTACATTTATGTAGTCCAGTATTTTATATGCTGATCATATCGCAGTCTTATGGTAAATGTTTCTCTATACAGTTAATTTTGTTGGCAGTTGCATTCCAGTCATCTTTTGGCTGCAGTCCCAGGTATAATGTGAGAAAAGGAGCCAGTACCTCCTTATCTTTAGCCTGTAATTGTCAGATTAATTCACAAATGTGACTTTGTCTGGGATCTGCCCATTCATTTTTGATTCCTTTGGTGTGCTGAGCAAAATGCATCTGGATGCAAATGAAACATTTGATGTAGCTCTCTCGCTGTAGACTTGTGATATGCTACCCTTACCTGAGTTACTTTTCCCAGATTTTTGGCCCCAAACTGTAGTCGCGAGCGTGCTGGCTCTGACTAATTTAGCCTGGCTTGTAGCCAGTAGTTAGCCTTTAACAGTCTGGACTAATGAAGAATGGTAGCGAGACATTGTGGCGGCGTTTGTAAACATCATAACCTTATCTCTGCAGCAGCGAACCCAATACATGTTCTAACTGCAACTTGAGTATCTAGCCCATCTCACAGTCACGGCACTAGAGCAAATGCTGTACTGCTGTCATGCAGAAAAGAGCTGAACTGAATGTAGCACTGAGCAGCACAAGCAAGTTCAGGTGTTGCTAGGTCCAGTTTAAAGCATCAAATAAATGGTGGCCGGCTGACAGACTTTCTCAAATTACACCTAAACACCAAGTACAAACACAAAGATGTGTTTCTGAAAAAAAAAGATAAGGCAAGAAATAAGCAATACAGTTACAGAATCTTGATTCATATTTGATCAGCACTGCTGAGCTGTCAGTCATGGTATCAAACCTGGCCCGTATTAAACGATTGTGATTGGCCCAACCAGCTCCAGGATGGATCAAAATCTCTCTGAACGGGAGGGTGGCTAGACGAATCTGTCAGAGCAAAGGAAACATGAGTTTGCAGATTTGTCTGCTATATTTATTTTCCAAATATGCAATTGGCATATATGCACAAGCAGATACAGGCATAAACCTGCACATACGTACACAAGGTTCATGTCCATGTACTTAAATGCATTGCCAAGTTCAGATTTATTGAACTAATCAGACTGATTTATTATCTCATTTCCAACTCTCTCCTACATTCCTGTGCCTGTCACTGTAGTGTGAACAGTATGGGGACGGTGTCAGACTTGACCCTGAAGGAGGCTGTAGAGTACCTGTCTTACTCTGAAGAGAACTACCAGCAGTGTGGAGCCACCTTCATCCAACACACCACTTTCAAAGACGAGCGCACCAAACAAGAGGTCCGAGCAAACACTCCTGGCACACTAATACACTGTAAACTTGTTCTTAACATGTACAGACACACCCTCCAAACATGCAGTGTTATATATTTTCTCATCACATTTGTGTGAGGATTGTCTTGTAGGGTTGATACAGTAGTTGGAGCACTACAGTGAAGACCTGTGTGTAACCTGCCTTGAGGGAAAGGGAGGAGAATACATTTATCATCAGACTTGGCTGCTAGTTCTCTTTGAAACTTGTAGTGGAGTCATGTCATTGCCACGCCTTTAAGTCTTCAGCACCTGTTCCCTCCACTTTTCTGCGTCTCAGGTTTACCAGCTTGGGGGTATTCCTGCTCTGGTTACCCTGCTGCGGAGCCCCAACCCCGCGGTCAGCCAGGCTGCTGCTGGAGCTCTGAGGAACCTGGTGTTCAAGCACCACGACAACAAGCTGGAGGTTCAGCACTGTGGTGGTATAGCCAAGGCCCTGCAGCTACTGAAGGAGACAGATTCTACTGAGACCCAGAAACAAATCACTGGTAGGACATATTTATTGCGACAGGACCTCAAAATATTCCAAAGCATATGTCTTATTCCTCAACCTTAAGCTTGTAACTTTCCTTTTCTTACGATACAAAGGCCTGTTGTGGAACCTGTCCTCCGCTGATGAGCTGAAAGAAGAACTTATAGTTACAGCGCTGCCTGCCCTGACTGAGAACGTGGTGGTGCCATTCACCTGCTGGTCGGACAACACCAACAACAATATACACCCTGATGTCTTCTACAGCGCCACAGGCTGCCTGCGGTGAGAACATTTCAAGGACAGCTGTGTCTTTCATACTACTGAACAATCAACGTGTTTAATTTGATTCTTAAGACACTGTGTTATGATCACAGAACGGAAAACCACCCACGACACGACTGTCTTGTGCATTAGCCTTGAGCTCTCTCCTAAAATGCACTGCACTGTTTCTGGTTCATCCAAAATGCACCCCAGCAAGCACTGCATGTAAAGTAACAAAGAAATCCAGTGGAATCATAAGGGAGTTGATGGAAATTATATTTGGTTTAAATGTATATGCAATTTATATCAGATTAGTGGTGGGGACAATTTTAGGTGGTCAGAAAAGTTATCGGGACATATCCCCACCATAAATTACGCCCATGTGTAGGAGTCATTGGCAGTTACTCTTTTGTTATCCCAACCTACATGTTTCACTCATGGGTTGTATATTTTATTAGTTTGAAGCAATTTTGAGTTGACATTATCCTGATTTACTCTATTTACTCCATTCTGAATTATAATACAATTCTTAATTTATTCATATAGCCTAACGATATCATCATTAATATAAATTGGCTATTGCCATTACTGTCATGCCTATTGGCACTGCATGCCATTGCAGTGCCTGATGGCATGATATCTGATGTCCATCTGTGTGATGACGACTTCCCCTTGACTTACTCCTTATATGGTATTATTAGTTTGTTAATTACGCTCAGTTACAAATCTCACGAACTTGCGCTAAAATACACCCAGGTGGCATTCATTATGCTGACACAGCTCATTTACACAGTTCAACTTAGGAGTGGTTGCTGAACCAGACATGACACATTCACCACCCACCATATGAAAAGAAAAAGAAAGTTAAGAAAGAGTATGAAAATGTTCTTCCGTGAAGGCCATTGCCCTCGTTCCATCAGATGTTTGAGTTTCACCTTTTGAAGGCAGAAATCAGATAAATGACTTGCACACTGTGCTGATAATTCTAGATAAGTTTAATTAAATAAAGCAGTGTTTTAATGTCACAGACATCTTTGTCGTGGCTTTGTGATGTCAATAATGTGTAGATTCATCAGTGAATAGAAAGGAAAGACATGTAGCAATGGGAATCGAACCCACTATCAACAGAAGTTATTTGGGTTTTGGACAGTTGGTGAGACAAAACAAGACGTGAAGGTGAGTCAGGACTCAAAATTTTATTGATGAAACATTTAATAGATTATTTTTAAAAAAATAGAATTAAATGTATGGTACCTATCATTACAGTGGGCAGCTCTTTTTTCCAGCACCTGTAATAGTTGCTTGATGTAAATGTGTATTGCACAATAGGTATTGTTGCAATTACTTAATACTAGCATTGTTCTTGGTGCACTTTGTGCCCAATCACCACAATCATGTTTGTTAACAGGGTGTGATGGTGCAATTTGCACATTCGAGCACTCACACTTCTGTGTCTCTTATTTAACACATGTTAGTGTTTCCTCATGGATTTAAGTAAATGATTGAAATGTGTGCAGGAACCTGAGCTGCGCCCAACAGAAGGAGAGGCATGCAATGAGGGAATGTCGCGGCCTCGTGGACTCGCTCATGAGTTATGTCCAGTCCTGTGTGGCCGAGGAAAACCCTGATGACAAGGTAAACCGTCTCACCTCTATCAACAGAAGCTTTTCCTATCCACCACTAGTAAACAGAGAACTGATTTTGAATGAGGATTACCCAGACTTTTTGCCTTGGAGGGCCAAAATTGAAACAACATAAGCAAACACTTGTTGTAATGCTAAGATGCAAAATGGCAATAGGTTCCTAAGTTCCCTTAATTGACTGGTTTTCTGTGCAAAGTTTGAATCTGCAGACCATGCTCAGCTTATGAAAAATAATGAATAATTAGAGATTAGAAGCAAAAATTGAAAGAGCATTTCTGCTTCACTCTCTCTCACACACACACACATTTTTTATTTACTATCTATTTAAGGTTGTGTTCCTTGTCTTTTTAAGATCCTACAGTCCCCTCTACACCACTACCATCATCACTATGAGTGACATTGATGCTGCCAAGTGTCAATAAATAAATCGATTAATCATCAGAAAATTCACAAGTTTGAAATTTTACTGATTTTTTTTTTATCTCATTAAAACTGACTATCTCTGTGTTTTGGACTGTTGGGTGCACAAATTATGACACATTATGAAATATGATAGGCATCGTTTACTACTTTCAGATATTTTATCGAAAGATTTTATAGAAAGATTAATCAGTTCATTATTTTGGTGGCTCGCAGCGTTGTTGTTTTTTCCGTATTGTCCCTTTAACACTGAATTGTTTATGTGTGAGCAGGTGAGAACAGCAACGGTTGGATTCATATCTGGTGACGTGTTCTAGTTTACTCACAGTTCCTGAGAAACATGTAAAATATTCTCACAGAGTGTGTTCAATTCAGATACTAAATATATCCTTAACCACATGTACACACACACACAATACAAGAACCTACACGTACATACCCACTTGAATGTACGTATGCACGTTAGCATGCTGACACACACATCCACTGACACACACACTTGTATAATCAGGTAGATACTGCAGGTGGAGTCAGCGCCGTGTGTATATGTTTAGCAGATTACCCAGTCATTTGTGGAAGTTTTGGGTGTGGACGTGTGTTTAATTCCATGTCTGTGAAAGTACGGAGTTTACACAAGCTTACACAAGTACTGGAGGATGACTGGTGTCATTTGATTGTGTGTTGTCTGTGTGACACACAGAGGGAGAGTGTATTTTGTGTCAGCTTTGTAAACTATCTTCTTGGAGTGAACTGGAATCCCAGTGCTTGTGGAAGAAGGCAGCTGCTGTGCTTTATGCATGTTGGTGCTATAATGGTTTTAGTACACTATATATGTAGCCTTATCTGTTATGTTTTCACCTTTACAAGCCACGACAGCATTTGGCTGTTTTCACCTTGAGAGTCTGTGTGTGTCATCATGGCAATTTGTGGCCTTGGAGACACCTACTGTAGAGGGAACTACTACAGAAGAGGTTTTGAGGATTTTGCCAGATCTGTCAGTGGACAGATTTTGTCCACATGATAGTGTTACAACCCTGCAAGATATAGTCATGAAACTTTGCAGGTGTGTAGATGGGATCAAAATGAAAGCTGGGTAGGCTGAACAGATGAAACATAAGACTTGTGAAATGGGGTCCAACCAACTTATAGAGACTGGGAAACTTGCAAACAAGAATCATTACAGCTGCACCAATTGTGAAAATCTGGCCAATAGCCAATACCAATTATTTGTTTTTTTTGTGTGTGAGTTTTTTATTTTGTTTTTATTTTTCCCACTGTTCTGCCAGGAAAGCAAAGAAATCATTATTTTAAAGACATGTTGCCCTCTCACGTCATACCAGAGTCGTGTCCAGCCAATGGCTTCTTCTCTGAACCAGATGCTCAGTATGCCCACTGCTATTTTCCACCACAATATTTAGTGAGCGCAAAAATGATGTGACACAACAGATAAACATGGGCGACTGCTGTTGGTAAATGCCATCTTATTTGCAGTCAACAAAGCAAATATTGGCCGGTACTGATGTTCAGCTGATGAATCAGTGCATCCCTAATTGTGTCTGTGTAGGTTCTCAGTCATCCAGGTCATGGTATCCGTAGCAAGGTTTGTTGTAGGCAACTGGACTTCATAGAGTTCTTGAAGACGTTTCGCCTCTCATCCAAGAGGCTTCTTCAGTTCTTCAGTTCCTTTTTTAGCTTCAATATCTCTTCAGACACATTGGCAAATTTACATAGCTAAGAATTTAATAATTCTTAAAGTAGATCTGCTTTACCTTTAATGTACAGTATCTTTTGTGAGAATAGTGACATGAAGATTTACAGTGTAGTTAATTTTCTCTTCTCTTCTCTAGTCTGTGGAGAACTGTGCATGCATCCTCCATAACTTGACCTACCAACTGGAGACAGAATCCCCCGAGTGTTTCAGCAAGTTCCAGACTAAGAGAGAGGAATTCCCTGGGAATAAGAAGAATGCCCCGATCGGATGCTTCAGCCCCAAGAGCAGCAAAGCTCAAAAGGAGGTGGGCATCAGTCACAACAAACCTAGCCCTGTTTGTGGGCTAATCCAAGCACCCCCCCTCCCCTTCTCATCTCTTTCTCATCCTCTATCCTCAGTTTTCATTTGACGCAGTTCGGGGAATGTTAGATGACAGCCCCCCGTCAGGTGTGAAGTGGTTGTGCCACCCGACAGCCATGCAGACCTACCTGTCACTGCTGGGCTCGTCCCAGAAGGATGCCACCCTGGAAGCTTCCTGTGGTGCCCTGCAGAACCTCACTGCCAGCAAGGGACTGGTGAGCACAAAGAGAATAGTTGTTTGGCTAACTTTTCCATGGTATTAATAGATTATCTTATATTGATTTAAGAAAGGAGAAGAGCCATGGAAACACAGTTAGTAGGAATAATGACTCATCAGCACAATTCTCAGGAAGAACTGACTCATTGTGTGGGAGGGGTGAACTTCTGCCTCCAGGGATTTAGAGGTATTAGAAAGAAAGAGGAAGCTACAACAAGGGAAAGTGAAAGGCATGCAAAGGTGGACTTGGTATCACAGTGCGAATCAAGAGGGTGATACCATAGATATCTATAGTAAAGGCTAGATGTCTTAAGGCGGAGTCTCCAACGGCATCACCGGCGGCCATCTTACCACAGGCAAGCTCTATGGTGGAATCTGTTGTGCGTGAAAGAAGGTGAGTCATCTGCACAAACGTAAATACTCTTATCTCGCTGAAATCTTGACGGATTTACAAACGGTTTGGTTTCTTACAAACGTTATTAACGTGGTTACAATTCTGGGTGTCTGAACATGTTAAAATTTCAGCTTTTCTCTTCAAAAAATAATAATAATAAATAATAATAATAAAAATAATTATCCATAAGTGCAGTGTTACAACTACACCTCTGACGTTTGTAACAAACCAAACCGTTTGAAAATCGGGAGAAGATTGAGCAAGTTATGGTTATTTAAAAAGTATGCACCACTACAACACAATGTTATGGGTGAGCCAGCTGACTGTGGTAAGATGGCCGCCAATTGCGGACGTGCGACTCCATTGGCCAGCAGCGCGGAAGAGACATCTAGCCTTTACTATAG